>WHPX01000199.1:0-283509 GCA_011057435.1 Actinia equina | reverse complement strand
AATTTTGCAACGTGTGTCGTACCTTAAGGCGTACCTGTACTGGTGTCGCTAAAACAAAACCAGAAAGATATTTTTGAGTTGTAAAAGTCTTCGTTGTATCTTGATCTTCTGGCGGATAGACAAAGCAAAACCCACCCGGAATGAGCGTATATGAATTACGTGGCCAACAATATTGATGGGACTAATACTAACCGATGAAACTGTCGGCTGTTGGGGTTGATTTTATAGCCCTAGCGTTATCCCTTTGGATGCCGATAAACAATGGAACAGTACCGCGGAGACGGGGGACCTGGGGACCTATACCTCCCCTTCCCCAATCTATTCCCGTTGATGTCCAAGGCCCGCTTCTTTTTTCTCCCACACTAGTCTATCTGATAGTCTGTATATTGCTCCTCCCCCCCCGCCCCCGTACCCCCCCTACCCCACCCCACAAGTGGAGCTTGTCCTTAGTCCTTGTGGAAATTAAGGAGCTTTTTTTTTTGTGTTGCAAGGCACCTCGGCAATGAAACAAATAAACAATATCCACGGATAATGAATTTGAGATAATAATAGCCTGCAAACAAAAATCCTGACCCAGGTCTACAATACAGTTGCTATATAAGAAAGGACCCGATTACAAGGCGTCCTAGTCTTTCGTGAAATACAGGGAACGAACCCCATAATTACTGTATATTATCCTAGTTCATTTGATACGTCGGACAAGGCCTTAATGTGTTTTCGACACAGACAGCATGGAACAGACACCGATTGCTGAAATCGTAATGTCTTTCTTAACATAAATAACAATTTTTTGCCTCTAAAAACCGTTGTAATCGAGTTTGTTTTTCCGAAGTTCAACGTTTTCTATAGCCTTTCCCATTGTTCGTGCTGTTAAAAAATTGCGGCATTTTTTTGCGATCTTTTGGCGATTTTGTCCCTTATCATAATTTAAAGCATTTACTTGTAAGTATTTATTCATGATACCAAGAATTTTCCTAGAACGAATGTCCTCGTTTTGAAGGATAAGACAAAAGACTTCGTGCTATCATAAAATGGCCACAAAAGTCGCAGCAAAAATCGCTAGTGTACGGGCGTACAGCCGTATGCACCAAATTTATCATTTGTACCAATGTCTCAATAGAATAATCTCTGAAAGCGTCTAGTGTTAGCCAGCAAAAATAGCAAGTTTGATTTTCAGTTTGTTTTTTGGACATCTTCAATGGAAAATTACCCATTGTTCGAACCCAGTCACTCAAAGCTGGTACGAAATTGAGAATATGTTGCAACTAGTACCGATTAAGAAAAAAACTTACATTAGCGCCACTGCTTCAAAATTAAATCAGTTAAGGTTTTCAGTTGCCCATAGACACCGCTTAAGTTTTTTTTTTAATGTCACCAGTAATTTTTAAAAAAAGTGAATTTTACTTTGAACAGTAAATTCTTTTATAAGGGAGAAAAATAAAGAAAATACAATATCGTCTTTGCATTCACATTTCAATTCTTCTTTTGAGTCCTGCCATGGGCGGGCCAACACCGCTAAAAAACACACAAACGTTTAACATATTAAGTAGTAAAGAGAATAAAATAATTTGACAGTAAGCTATTAGACCTTTTTAGTTTGGGCGTAATTTTGTCCCATTTCAGACCACATGCCTCCATTCCATTTATCATTCCACGTGTCATTCCAAGATTCCTGTTGAGTTTTACCACCTCATTTTTATTATTTTTAACCCATGTATTTTCTCATGCACATTCATTAAAACAAAGAAATAATACTCTGGATAATGTTACATGGTCTGAATTGGAATATCATTTCGCCCAAACTAAAAAATTCTTAAATGGTAGTAAGCTAGTTCCATTTGACATCAATAGCTATACCATTCGATAGTGAGCTGTCGTAATCATTGTACGTATTTTTATTTGACTGCCTCAAACCCTTCAATGATACGACATTAAAGGAGAATATTCGTAAAACATCATCTTTTAGACTAAATTAGTTATGGGACAAAATTACGCCCAAACTAAAAAGGTCTAATAGCTTACTGTCAAATTATTTTCTATCTCTTTACTACTTAATATGTTAAACGTTTGTGTGTTTGTTAGCGGTGTTGGCCGCCCATGGCAGGCCTCAAAAGAGAATTAATGTGAAATGCAAAGACGAATGTTGTATTTTCTTTATTTTTTCTCCCTTATAGTAGAATTTACTGTTTCAAAGTAAATTCAATTAAAAAAAAAAATCACTGGTGACATTAAAAAAAGATTTAAGCGGGTTTCTATGAGCAACTGAAAACCCGTTAACTGATTAAATTTTTGAAGCAGTGGCGATAATGTAAGTTTTTTTTTAGTCGGTACTAGTTGAAAATATTCTCAATTTAGATACCATCTTTGAGTGACTCGGTGTCGAACAATGGGTAATTTTCCAATTGATGAATGTCCAAAAAACAAACTTGAATCAACTTGCTATTTTTGCTGGCTAACACTAGACGCTTTCATAGATATTCTATTAGACATTGGTGAAATGATAAATTTGTGCCTACGGCTGTAAACGGGGCTTAAACGGCTGTAAATTGTAACGGGGCTGTAAGACAATTTTTTTAAGCACTGCATGGTGATATTGTAATTTGACAGCCAGATCTAGTTATTCCCCTTCATTTAGATATCCCCTTTGAGTAACCTGCCGATACCGAACAATGGGAAAGGAATATAGAACGTCTTACTTTCGACAAACAAACTCGATTTCACACGGTTTTTAATAGGCAAAAATGTATTATGTTAAGAAAGACATTTACGATTTTCAGCAATCGGTGTCTGTTCCATGCTATGTGTCGAAAACATATTTAAGCTTGTCCGACGTATCAACATTAACTAGGGATAATATATCAGAAATTATGGGGTATCGTCCCTGATATTTTCACGAAACGACAGACGCCCGTACTCGGGTCTTTCTTGATATAGCAAGCTTTATTGTACTGGACCAGTCCAGTCAATGTTTTACAATATACCATCTTCTTTGTATTATCGATACAAATGGGGTCATTTAACTTCACATAAAAAAATCCATAACGTTAGAAAGAAAAGCAATGTGATTCATACTCAATGAGGACAGTGTCTATATCCGTACCTATATTCTAGCTACTAAAAAAATTGAATCCACTTAATTATGTCTATAGTAATGTTTCAAGTTATGTACAAGAAAAAGGTTACAGAAAAGCGTACTTTAAGTTTGTTTTTCGATTTTTGTAATTCGTATAGCCAACAAAGTTAACCTCAAGTTCTTCGTTTCGAAAATGATTGAAAACTTGATAATCCACTCAAAATGGTATTTACTAGTAACCTGTATAAACGCATATTAATATTTGTAATAAATATTTTCATAAATTTATAATATTGATTTAAAAATGTGTTGTATTTACGTGCTATTCTTATATGTGTAATGTACTTGATTATTATCGATCCACACATATCTTTTTTTTCCTACTTCTCGAGGCCCGCAAAGGTCTATTGGGATTGATTCTTTTTTAGCAGACGCGATTCGCAATCTGATTGGCTAATCGATTTCCGTCAGATCACCTGGAAGAAGTTATGAAAAATCGAATAGAGAGCGGTTTTGTATGTATTTATCACTGGAGGCCTCGTTTTGGTCCATTTTAAAAACTTCAAATGCTCATACTATTCAAGATTCATTACTTATACATCAGAATTTCACACACATTATCTAAATCAACAAGTTCAATGATATAAAAAAGGGTTTTAACTCGAAAGAACGTAAATTTCAATCTTTATGTAAATTAGCAGCAGTTATTTATGAAAATTGTGTGTAATCTGTCTACAGCGTGTCCAATTAAAAAAATGGTGGTTCTTATATAGCGCATTTCACATGGTCTCAATGCGCTTTTAGTGGAGGACTTTGCGGGCTGCATATTAATAGTATCATTTGACTGTTTAATTAATGGTTGTGTATTAGAAAAGTGTCTAATTAGACAGATTATAAATCACATTTTTTTCTTCCGACAAAAGCAGACATGCCCAGCACCTTTTTCATCGTTTTCCTGCATTTTACTTAACTCTTTCAACCTTCTCACCAAAGAAATGAAGTACTACGTTGAGATGTTTCAATGCTTTTTCATTAATTTGAAAGAATTCTTGACGTTGCTTGACAGTTTACAGTAAAAGAGATGTTTAACTCGCTAGCCGTCTTTTATGCACGCGGTATGAATTTGAAAATAGCTTTTTCTCAAGCTTGTTTTCAATACAGTAAAACAGAATCTTGAATTTGAAAATAGCTTTTCTCAAGCTTGTTTTCAATACAGTAAACAGAATCTTGAATTTGAAAATAGCTTTTCTCAAGCTTGTTTTCAATACAGTAAAACAGAATCTTGAATTTGAAAATAGCTTTTCTCAAGCTTGTTTTCAATACAGTAAAACAGGATCTTGTTTAAATGGTAGTTAACACAATCTTAGGCTATCTCTTAAAGAGGTTCTTATTTCTGTGTAAAAACAAATAAAATCCAGCTACAAGATGAAATGGTAATCAGTCTATTTTTCAATCAACCCCACCCCTCCCCCCCTCAACAACACCCTAGAACATTCATTGATTTATCTGCACAGCAATGGAAAGCTTCTATTTTTCCAACAGGATGGTTCTAACCCACTGCATCACTAAATGATGATTTTGAAAATAAGAACCTGTTTTTCATTTTCTAGGCTAAACAGGTTCTTGTTTAAAGGGGGTGTAAATGACAAATTTGAGGCTAACAGGTTCTTAATTTTCAGGTTCTTACTCGCGGGTTTTTACTGTACTCATTGCCTTTTTATTCTTTTCGTTATACTTTATAAGATACAATGAAAAGAATTACAAGACCATGAATATCCAATAGTGAATCATTATTTTCTTGGAGACAACGTTTTTCTAAAGAAAAAAAAAGATTCATTATTCCGTTTTCTGGTTCCTATAACAAAAGGATTAAGAATGGAAATATTTTAATTGATGCTGGTAATTGAGATATAATTGCCTTCAGGCAGTCGGGACACATTTAGATCTAGCTAATGTCACGTGGTCATTTTTCAACCAATTAGAGTGTTCGCTATATCGGAAAATTTCGTAGCTATATAACAACAGGGTTTATACTTCCCATATGCTATGAGTGTGATGATAGAAATACAAAGTTTTTCTAGGGCAGCAAAATATCCTGTATGTAACATCATTGTCTCACTCAGGGTTTATAGAAAATTAATAGCGAATTCTTTTTAGTCATAGTAATCAGTGTTGCAATTTAACCATTCAAATGTTCACTTTAAATGGGGAATACTAATCACGTTTCACGACAAATAACGGTCAAATCACGTTTCACGACAAATAAAAATAGCCATTTCACGTTTCACGAAAAATTACAACGATCAAGGCCTGTGAAGCATGAATTTACTAGTCGACTCAACCACTCCACTTACAGGATACATGGGACACAAGTTACTTCAAATGTTCAATTTTTTGAAAAATACCTTACATTATTTTTAAAAGGAAGATCTTTTATTTTATTGAATTTTTTAAAATATTCTTATTAGTTTTATATTTCTTTAGTTTATGACCGATCAAAGATGTCGCAGCGATTGCAGGAACTGATAGCATGTCAGCGTTGATTCATCTCCTGCAGGGAACATTAGAATCAAATATCCTGCTGTGTGTCGCCGATAACCGTCCTAAGTAAATATCGATTTATCCCCTTTAAACCAAACTTTGTTTTTTTTTCGTCGAAGTGTTTTTCGGAAAACAACGAACTTTAGCACACTTATTCTCCTGTGGTACTCAAGTCATTTCAGCCATATTTGGTCAGTCGGTTCGTACGCTATCCAACTAAAAAAGCGTATCTCATTTTTTTTTTTTTTTTAATTAAGGTCTTAGTTTATCATTTCTATGAGAGCCCACGTAAAAACCTCAATTCTATTCTCAAAACTCTTTTAAAAAATAACGAGGCAATAAGAAAAAATTGAGATCGACAAGCGTAGTTTAAGAAACAATACCAACATTATTTTACGCAAAGCGGTGGGAGAAGAAGTCTCACTTCGAAAGTCATCTCATTTTTCTTAAAACTTATATCTTCAAAATAAACAAACATTTGCAGAGATGACCTTGAAATTTGAAATTTTCAGTTATTACGCTTTCAGAAAATGCTTACTTTATTGTGAATCTGTCAAAAATTATACGTGTTACGTTTGTTTGAAAAATATGACCTTGTGAAACTGAGTCCCATGTACATCCATTAGAACCTTCAAAAGTTTTATATATAAAACCATTTTTATTATAAAACTCTATACAACAATTAATTTTCCTAGATTTCTGATTATATATTTGAGATATCATAATTGTCAATGACTATTCATATATGGTGACTAACTAACTAATCTACTGACCTTTTCTTTTTGGACCTGTGACAGAGTGTTTTGAACATTTATGCATACCGTTCCTAGTCTACTTTGACTTTGACTGTTAGAAGGGATTGGGGTAGTGGTTCACGTAATGACGGTATTCATATTGATCATTCTATTCAAGAGAATAAGGTACATTTATGCATACCGTTCCTAGTCTACTTTGACTTTGACTGTTAGAAGGCATTGGGGTAGTGGTTCACGTAATGACGGTATTCGCATTGATCATTCTATTCAAGAGAATAAGGTACATGTTCTTGACGAGAATATTAAGAAACAGAAACACAAGTCATTCCAGCTATTCTTGGATCTTGGAATGACCTATCTCCTATCGCTTTTCGCCTATCGCCTTTGGCTTCGAAAACCTCTTTTGAAATAGGTATGATACAAGACCAAATGATACCACCCCAGGCTAAGGTGTCTTGTCTATCGGCCAGTTTAAAAACCTCGGTCTTCATTCTCGTTTTCATAGGATGATACGATGATAATTATGGTACAAGGCAGAAATAAATCAGAACCTTACATGTCTAGTTTTTTAAACCAAAAATACCGCTATATCTGTAAGTCGGCCCTTTTAAAATACGCTGTACAATTTAGTAGGGGAATTACTCATTTGACGGCGATCACGCGACGGCCATCATGTGACAGGGAATCACGCGCCAGAGATCACGTGACAGAGGATCACGTGATGGGGCCAAGTAAAGTATGTAAAAGTAAACATTTCTGGGTTAATAACATGCATTACTGAGTTGATAAATTTTCTCTCTATGTAACTGTTGCCTGCGTTCCATCCGGCCTTTTCTTCACGGATGTAACGCAGGCTATGTAACTGAAGACTTACTGGACCTCTGCCGTTGAGAATTAGCTGACGTTTTGACGAAACTGATCGAAGATGTAGGAAGGAATGTGTGCCTCGACCGCCTACAAAAGAAGAGAATATCAATGGTTTTAATGCGTGCGAAATAAGGATTAATAATATAAGAACGATACAGACAGTAATTTGAATTACTCTCTGTATCGATTCTCATATTATTAATGCTCAAATCCTTACTTATCAAGAAATAAAGATTGCTTTTAAATTAATAGAATTATTCCTATTTACTTTTCTTTCCAGTTGACTATATGACAAATAATCCTCCAAGAATATCAGCATGTTCACTACCTCGGGCGGAAGATCACTTGTACGAGCACTGTATCGATCAAGCACATGACAGATAATTTATATCAACGCCGAAAACCTCATTTAAAAGAATTAAAGAATAACACTGCAGTTCACGGGAGTGACATAAATGAATGGAAGATCTCCAGGGAGGGGGTGGGGGTGGGTAGCACAAAGTATCGATTAAGTCTACAAGTCTAATCATGTCATCCGAGATTAACTTAAAAAATTAGCATGTAGGGAATGACCCTCTAAGCAAGTTTTTTTTAATTTTTACTTTTTCTATACCCCGAAACAGTGACCCCTAAGAGTAATTCTAGAAATCCTTATCACCTGAAATTCTGGGTTATCAAAGCGAATGGACGAATTACTTTGCACTTTACGTAAAGGACAAAATCTAGGAAGAGCTAGGGCTCAAATCAAACGTCGAACTTCACATGCGCGGAACCTAATGACATCAACGAAGACCGCCTTGTTATCCATTGTTTCAATTAGGTTCGGCTCATGTGAAGCTCGACTTTAGACCTGATCTTAAGTAATCCAAAATAAGCAGTAAAATAGTTGATGCCACGTAACTTACTTAATAGCTGCTGCCTCGACAAGAGAGCGCACGTACTGTCCACAACAAGAAAAGAATTGCTCGGTGTACTCAGAGTGGAATTGCTTTAACAAGGTGATTATTCCTACTACAAATGGTGCACAATCGATCTGGTCTGTAGGTTTACGAGAAACCATTGTACCTGCAAGAAAATGGACAAAGAGGAGAGCGGACTGTAAGAAAAACGAAGATACAGACGTACGTGAAAGAGAAACTGAAACAGACTGGTGAGGAGGGCGGGAAGGAACGCAGCTGAAGGCGGAGGAGAGAAAGAGGGATGCATGGTATAGGTATAGGCTGGCAGGTAAGTATGCAGAAACAGACACAGCGGCACAAAGACGTGATATTTCTTAACTACTTGCCGGTGCAAGGGCGCGATACAAGAAGGCCTCGCTCAAAGCCACGATTAGGATGTTAAGAGATGATGAATTATAGGAACTGTCTAAATAGGTATTCAAATCATTAGACGATTCTTTCTTGGTTATATGGATGTAAAACCAAGAGTCAAAACGACCTGAAGCAAACGTTTTTGTAATACTGCACTTACCTACACTTTTGACGTAAACGAGCTTAGGAAGCTGAGAAATGACACACAGGAAATTGAGCAGAGAAAAGAAAGGGTACTTCTTGGTTGTCACGTAAATCTAGTAAAAAGAAAGATAACAGTTGGTTCAGTAAAGATGAACAGAGCGTACTTAATTGAACCACAAATTAGAGCATGCTATCGGTCTGACTGAAGAGCGGATCAAATGCAATAACAATTATTTACTAACAATAGGCGTCACATCCGGTACTATATCTGTGTTTTGACTTGGGAGGGGGGGGGGATTAAAATTCTTAAGCTTGGGGAATCTTCAAGGTTGTATGTGTATCTTAATTTCTGGTTTCAGGCAATAGAAATAATAAAATTGATACTTTAAGGACTTATTTTGACATGTTTTTGATTTTAAAGTCACCAGTTGCATATTGATTGCCCCCCAGTCAACTCCAGCGAAAAGTCACGTGATTAATAGCAAGCAATAATGTACAACTAAGTAGACGATTGACTGACAAGACTTGTGCTGGCTACTGATGGAATAACATGAACAAACCACTTGATGTCAACAACGAAGTTTTATCGACTGACAGATTGACGAGCAGAATAACAGAACACCAAGGAACAATTTAATATCAACTATTCTAGATAACAAATAGGCCTTTTGAAGTATAAATGCAAGATACCAAGCAATTTAAACATTGTTTACCATCCAGCAGAGCCTTCCCCAAAGGACCTTGAGGCCGCTGAATTGATTCGTTAGTAAAGGTTGTTTGTTGTAAAAGGCCTGTATTACCAATGATAGATTATGGACTGACGGACAAGTCAAAAATGATTGATCGATCGTAGGTGGTAATACCTTGTTCAGAGGATTGTGTATTCCAGCCCATTCAAGATAAGTGGCATGCTTCAAACATCAATGGGTTGTCTTCTTTAGGGTAGGGTAGGGTTGGATCTTGATAATGAGCCTCAATGTCTCTCAGTAAAGCCCTGCGACAAAATAAAACGAGGATCTAGAAAAAATCCACGGCGATCATGGAAAGACATCTACAGGTTTGTAAGCCACTCGAAAATGAATATTTTTTAAACATTTTTTAAGCTATAAATGAAGTTCCCTTGTATGGCACTACTCTACCAAATGGGAACCCTGTGTTGCGCATTCCTTACACGCTGAAGCCTGAGCTATGAGTCATAAAGTATTAAAGATGTAAAAGATTAAATCAGGGCACGAAATTAACTTTTAAACCCACAAGCAAAACCTTGCTAGTAAGTTTTGTTTTCTTTAGCAAAAATGTCAAAGTTACTAGCAATCAGACTTTTCAGTCCTTCAATTTCTGGACTGTGGTCATACTTGCAAAACGTAGCTTGTTAAACTTTTTGTGACCCGCTAAATACAAAATTTTACCCGCATTTTGCGAGTTTGCGAGTGTTAATTTCGCGCCCTGAAAATGTAGTCCTTTGTTTTCCATTTACTTGTTGAATGTTTCCAACGCGCTTCCCAAGATCTTAGAATCAAATTTACAGGCACAGTTCAGCTCATTTGCGATCTGTCTTCTTATAAGCTGCATCTGGCCTACCTAAGGAGGAAAACGTTCAGTAGTAGTAACCGAAGACTTGGGCGTTTTTATTTACTTCCACTAGTAAATATCGTTCGTTAGTGAGATGTAAGCGCACTGAGACGTCAGGTATATTCATCATCATCATTATGATTATTATTATCATCATCAGCATCATCATTATAATTATTATTATCATCATCATTATCATCATTATAATTATAATTATCATCATAATCGTCATCATAATCTTCATCATCATCATCATCATCGTCATCATCATCATCATCACCATCGTCATCATCAATGAAAGGCAAAATAAAGGAAGACAAATGAAAAGAAAGACGAACTGAAAGAGAGGGACAGGAGGGAAATGCTGTTGTATCTTTTCCGTACTGACCTTCATTATCAACTCAGTGTACTGGGTCCATAGTTTAGCGGTCTTCTGTGAGGCTGGAGGATACACTCTGTACGGACTCGCTACAATATGAACGCGAACACAAAATATAATAATAATCCAACTAAAATGAATAGATATCTCACTTGACACGAGGAAGCTGTTTCAGAGTTCGATTAAATTGATATTTGATTTCAGTTGGCCTTGCATTGTTCTCAATCACACGTGTGAAATCGTAAAATTTTCCATCGTGACGAAGTAGGTTTTGGTGGACGCCGACCAATGCATTACATGGCATTCCATACTAGGCACGTGCCATTTAAGCTTTGTGTTTTTCGACAATGCTGGGAAACACTCTGATTGGCGTCCTCCAAAACTCTAGCTATCATGTCTAGATTTTTTTTCACGATCTCGCGCGTGATTGAGAAGCGCTGTAAAGCCGTCTATACACGGGCAAGTTTTCCTTTGACAAGTTTCATTGCATCGTGTACTGAGAGGGTTAGCGAGTTTCATGTAGGTGATAAAGTTTTTCTTGACAAGCATCTTTGAAAAGTTTCATTAATCGCGTAGACGGTTGACAAGCTTTCTTCGACAATTTTCTTTTGACAAAGTTATCATTGCTCGTGTAGATGGAATTGGATGAAGATCGCAAGGAATTCGCTTGGACACGGTATGGGAAGGCATGCAATAGTGTTTGTTTGTTCTTTCCCGTGGTTCGAGAGTTTTTTCCCCTTTGACTTTATTCGCATTGCATCCATATTCGTACTGAAGACGTCTCAGTGTTGTAGTATTGAAAAGCTTTATGCCGAGGAGAATTAGTTTCATAATTTACCTACTAAGCTCTTGACTGGTGTTAGACTCTTAGACAGACCCGTCAAAGTGTCCACTATTGATTTATCCTTCAAAGCAGCTTGAAGAAGGATTATGAACTTCTGCAATACGACAAAAAAGGAATTTTGTTAGTCTGCTACTGCAGATTGTCTGGTTATCATCTGATTATCACAGTCGTTTTGGGAGGTCAGGGAATTTTTTGCTATGAGGTACGTTTTTGTCGTATGAAAAAACCTTTTCTATCATTTGTACCAAAACGTTTTCCCCTGAAAACCTCGACCCATTTCCGTTTTAGATTCAACGTTTTCCCGCGACAACGTTTTCTTCTCGGACAATTTGGCGCATGCGCAAAGGTTTTCGGCCCTGTTGCCATAGTACCGCATTCCCTTAGTGTAATAAAGCACAGTTACCTGGATCTCTTTGACGATCATGAATGACAGCAGTTTATCAAGTCCTATCAGGCCAAACGTGCCAACACTCTGCTGCAGCTGACGCAAAATCAGTAGGTTCATCGCTTCTTGTTTCGTCCTAGTGTCATACCAGGCCCCCATCTGGTCGATGTAACACGTGGTTCTAAAGGCATTAACAACAGCTAGGTATTATCGCCAATTATCGCCACTCCTATACAGTATATCTAACATGCTTCGTTTGGACGTGAGAAGGCCAATGTAATCGAGATTAATATGAGACTAATATTACACTATATGAGAATGTGAGTTACAGAGTTTTACTAACTTTGTGTCTGTGATTCGTAAAATCTCCCGCGCTAGTCTCCCGATAAAATTCACAGACTCGTCCACCCGAGGGAACTTGGGAATGGGGATAGTAGTAGACTGGTAAATAGACTGCCAGTCAAGAACCTGAAAAGGAATAAAAGGTCAATTTGAAACAAATCATTTACTTTAAAACAAAAACACATACATATACCCACTATGCAATAAAAGAAATGATAATACAAAAAAGTAACACTCCGCGCCACACACCCAACCCAACCCTCCGTGACACACACCCAACCCAACCCAACGTGCCAAACACCCAACTCAACCCAACGTGCCACACACCCAACTCAACCCTCCCTGCCACACACCCAACCCAACCCAACGTGCCACACACCCACTTCAACTCAAAGTGCCACACACCCAACCCAACCCTCCGTGACACACACCCATCGCAACCCAACGTCCGAGGGAGAGCTTTGTTTTGAATTTGTGTTTCTAAACTGAAGGCTGTCTATAACCTTAAAAACGGGCCGATTCGATAAAAACTGGGAATTATATAGCCTCTCCCACCAAATCCCTCTCCACGGTCCCTGACATAAGCAACGAACCTTTTCTCTGAGGAAGCTATTGCATTCTTGTTCCACATTATAATTGATAATCCTGGATATCTCTTCTTGCCAAATCTTCAATCCATATATGTTGATGTAGTCTTGGATATACTCGAACGATCGTCGAAACCCGTCCATCTTTCCACCCAGCTCCTGTAGCTTGATTGGCAGCTCACTGACCTGATCGTGTAATGTATTAAGGAATAAGAAGAAATGGTGTCTTATTTTGAACAATATGCCGTCTGTTATTCCCAAGAGGGTTGAAATGGACAAACACAACGATCCATACGAATGAGGAATCCAGGGGCGGTGAAGGGAGTACATGTAGATAGACACCTCCTTACTCATAAAAAAAATATTCTCCTCGCTTTAATCCAAACCCATCCCCTCTATCCCCTCCATCCCTTATTCACTCGGTTCTCTGAAAAATGGAAAATTGATGCCACAAGAAAAAACGACATTTCTTGGTGCTTCTATCCACCCAGCATTTCACGATACATACCTTGGCCCTTGGGTTGAAGATTAATCCTAGATGTAACGCCATAGCTACCTGACGCACCAGTTCTTTCCTGATACCATCCTCAAGCAACTGTTTGGGATCGACCTAAATTTAATTGAATGAGTTAGTCTGGTTAATGGAAAAAGTTTAAAAGTCGTAGAGAATTCTTGTAACTAGAGATAGTTCACAAGTCAAAAGGAAAATGCGATCACAATAACATTGCTAAATATAATAATAATAAATATGGAAAAAAAAGACCAACATTGAGGCCGCGTCTTTCGACTTTTTACGTGTAAGCAAGGCATAGCTGCGTGAACGAGTGTCTTCTTGCCCAGAAATGACTTGAAAATGTTGGAAATTGCATCTAAAGGAACGTGCGCCTTGCGCATGATTACTTCAGGGTTTTTGGGGAAAACCAATACCACCCACCCTTTCCCTCTTGGAACTTACGATGAATTATCTGCAAAGTACAGGTAGATGCAAATAACAAGTTACTATTTACCTTGATGATGCCAACAAGAGTGGTTTTCATCATCAGGATGCCCTCAGTGAAGACTGAAATGGCATGAGTGAGTTTGGCAATCTAAACAAACAAAACAAACAAACAACCTGAATAGGTGATATGCACTTATGACGAATTATACAAGTGATCTTAAAGTGTAGCTTTCATAACAACAAAGTAGTGACAGTAACCAATTATAAACCATTTGTCTCTGGTAGTTTCCTTTCTTTTGATAAAATATCTAAACATTTGGGCCCAGTTGTACAAAGGGTGGATAGCGCTATCCAACAGATAAATCCTTATCCAGTGGATAGGTTGATGGTGTTATCCAATACATTTATTCACTGGATAATATTTATCTGTCAGATAGCGCTATTACCCTTCTTACAACCGGACCCTGAAGTTATGACAGTTACATTTCCAAGATCTAAATATTTGAGGATACTTACTGTAATTTTAGGGTGCTACTTTAATGCACCTCCTGACCCCCTGTTCCCTTGAATCTTATTATTTCCTCTGATCCAACACGAGGTGTGTGTTGAGAAAATATGTGAATACATACCTGATATCGTTCATCAAACTGTGCATATTCACGAAGCTTGTCTTTCTCTAGTCTTGTAGGAACCTAAAAGAGATGTGCAGAAACTAAAGAACTAGAACTACGTTCATTAACAGTTACCATGTAATACAATGTCAGTGTGGATACATGTTTAGTGAGGTTCAATGTCTTGTTAACCAAGGTCAGTGTCACTGTGCACTGTTCATTAACAGTCACCATGTAATACAATGTCAGTGTGGATACATGTTTAGTGAGGTTCAATGTCTTGTTAACCAAGGTCAGTGTCACTGTGCACTGTTCATTAACAGTCACCATGTAATACAATGTCAGTGTGGATGCATGTTTAGTGAGGTTCAATGTCTTGTTAACCAAGGTCAGTGTCACTGTGCACTGTTCATTAACAGTCACCATGTAATACAATGTCAGTGTGGATACATGTTTAGTGAGGTTCAATGTCTTGTTAACCAAGGTCAGTGTCACTGTGCACTGTTCATTAACAGTCACCATGTAATACAATGTCAGTGTGGATACATGTTTAGTGAGGTTCAATGTCTTGTTAACCAAGGTCAGTGTCACTGTGCACTGTTCATTAACAGTCACCATGTAATACAATGTCAGTGTGGATGCATGTTTAGTGAGGTTCAATGTCTTGTTAACCAAGGTCAGTGTCACTGTGCACTGTTCATTAACAGTCACCATGTAATACAATGTCAGTGTGGATACATGTTTAGTGAGGTTCAATGTCTTGTTAACCAAGGTCAGTGTCACTGTGCATGTCAACAGTCATTGTTTTCCCATGTCAAATGAAAATCATGAATGGCTTGTCTTACCTCTTTGATGCTGTGTGTCTGTAAGCGAATAATGGAATCTAGCAGACCAAACATGGTTTCTGGGATGATTTGAAGTACCTAAAGGTCAAATACATGGAATACATGGAAGTTGTGGCTATAAGAAAGATAAATATTATTGACAATCTTGCTTCATCAGTACTCTACATCCAAATGTGTAAAACGTTTATTAAGTGAACTCCCTAGATGAGCTCGAATGAGAGCTCTTGGAGAAAACTTAAAGAATTTATACTTTTGAATAAATTTTTTTTTAAATCCAGTATCTGCTAATGCCAAAAACATCCCTCTTATATACTGTCTTCAGTCTTTGTCTCACTTTACTAACCTTTCTGACATAGGCCACTAGTTCCCCTGAATAGTATTGAGACACACTGACAAGATCAGGACTGTTTGCCTGGCTGATACGAACCAGAGGAAGGTCCATTCCTGATGCCATCTGTTAGAAAACATGCATGCATTCTGTTAGCTAATCTATAGCACAGCATGCTTAATCAATCAATCAATCCATCCATCTTTATTTAGTACCAAAATTCAGCAAAATTACATACACTAAACAACAAAAATACAGAAAACTGGAACAAGCCAGCTTTAAAAGCCATAGGTTTAAAATTAACATCTTGCTATGGCTTCTCTGGCTTTTCTCCAAAATCTGTGAGTAAATTAGCAATTCCCTGTCAGACTCAGATGAATCCACTCAGAAGTTTTTTCAGGGTTTAAATAAATGTTTTTTAACCAATTATTCATGCTCTGTTTCAGGTTCAGTGTGGGAGATAGCTGTGCCCCAACTTTGATCAGCCCAGAGGTCTTGTTTTAGGTAAATTGTGTAAAATCTGTGAGTTAGCCATGCCTTGATTTCGATTGGCCCAGTGATTGTTATACTCTCTAGGGTTATACTCTTTTTCTGGATGGTGCAGAGGTCAGACAACAAGCCTAGAGATGTGGCGTACCTTAAGAAATGTTGCTCTAAGTTTCTGCACAAGGGATGGATTTGCTTTGATTCCTTGTTGCATTAAACCTGAGTAACTACAAAATAAAAAGTATGTTTATTAAGAGATAATGCCTGCTCTAACGTGCACACGTTATTACAGAGACCCCATAACTCCTTCTCATCCCAATCACACCCCACTCTCTTCCCACACCCTTCCCACTCACTTCCCACACCCTTCCCACACCCTTTCCACCCCCTTCCCACACCCTTCCCACACCCATCCCACAACCATCCTACCCCCTTCCCACCACCATCAATATTTTGCTAATATTAGCTTTCCATTTGTAATGCATGCTAAACTGTTAGTGCTAAAGTAAAAGTGATATCAAAAGTGACAGCCTACCTGTCAATGATGGTCCAAGCATAAGAGAGGTCAGCAACTAACTGGATTGTTATCAGAACCTTATTAAAAAGATACAAAAAATAGCAGTCATAATTATTTAAAGTTAATTAGACAAGCAAAACATCAAGATTAAGATGGCCAAGAAGAATCTGACATGATGAATCAATGAAAAAGGTCACACAGTTTGTTAACCAAAGCAATCTAATGTATTTACCACTCCTGGGTGGACAGCTGAATGCCTAACATGCCTTGTGACCCACTTGATAAGGCAGCCAGTAGATCGAATTAGAATTTAGACATTGATTTTCGAGCCCTTTTAAGTACTAAGGTAGAAATTTTAAAATTCTACCACCCAAGTGTGCATGTGTAAAACAATTAAACTGTACCTCTTCCTTGATATTGATTGTCCTTATCATCTGATGGAGAAACTGCCTTGTTTCAAGAAGAAACTGCCGAACTTGTAAATTACTTTCAAGCTGATGGAACTCTTGGACCTAAAATAAATATAAAAGATGCATAAGACAACTAGAACGTAAACTAGATGTATTTTGAACTGAGAGGAATAAGTAAAACCACTGGAGTGACAGTACAAGTACTGTAACTTAAACACAGTCTTTGTTTGTTATTATCATTATTGCCAGCATAAACAGTGCAAGGCAACTAAAATAGAGTAACAGTAAATATAGGGTCCCAGTGAATCATTTAAGTAAGATAATAGTAGTGTATAAAAGCAAGTATTAGAACGGTGATGAAAAAATGGTCGTGTTGGTCGGTACATACTTCTTCCAGAGCTTGAATTAGTTGTACCATTTTTCTACCAGCAGAAGTTGAGTCATCATAATCAAGAGAAGTTATTTGGTTGGACATCTCTCTAAACCAGGCTTGTAGGTTTTCTACACAAAAAATAAATAAAAGCAAGGTGAATATCATGATCCTCTAATTTGGAATGTTAGTAAACTGTTTTCCGAGTTTACATCATCATAATCCTGATAAAACTTCAAAAAACCTCAAAAAGCAGAGCATGCAATAGTCTAAGCAAATTGAGAATGATAATTTATCATTCGAGAACATGTTAACATCATTCCCTTGATTATCATTTCTTTGTTTACCCAGGGCCTAAAATATCAGCTGGTCACTGTACAATGTCTGCCTAGAATTGGGTCAAATTTTTGCCTTGCCAATCATTTTGACCATTAACATTCAGCCAGATGAAAGAGGTAAAGCTACTATGGCCAACAAAAAATAAGTAAACGCAAGTCAAAAAACTCTGAAACATGGTCCAAAATGAGGGTTTTCAAACAATTTAACTTCCAAACTCAAAAGTTAATCTAAGAATAGAATCTAGTGTACACAACTGTAGACTAACAAAGGAATAAGAAAATATTTCCCTATTATCGTTATCTCTCATCATGCACCATCATCACAGGCAGAACTACTCCTTACCATTTTTCTCAATTCTTGTCAGTGGTTTGGTGCCTGAAAATACTTCAGACAACTCATCCATTCTTTCAATTCCCTCTTTCTTATTTTTTTCCCAGTTCCCCTGTTTCTGTGATAACATCATTTTGAACATCTGCAACAACAACGAAAAAAAAAACCATCAAGAAGTGCATTAACAGTTTTAAAATAAATACATAACTGTCATATTATATACCAATCATGAACCATTTTGATTATGTGCAGCAAAAAGTCAATTGAGAAGAATTAACAGTTTTAAAATAAAAATTCATGAAAAACCATACAAAAATATTTAGGTAAATTTATTTAGGTTTTCTCTCAACATGCTTAAATTTGCTGGCCACCAACATCAAGGGCCGATCCAGGGGGGCAAAGGGGGACTGACCCTCCCCCTCCCCCTTCAGCAAAAAAAACCCCAACAAAACAAAACTGAAGAATTAGATGCTTATTTTATCATTTTCGTTTGTGTTGACAGAAAAAAATCAATAAGCCCCCTGTGAACTCAATTAGCCTAAAATTTTGGCTAGATCCACCCTTGAACATAATTACTGTCATTCTACAGGTATAACAATGACCAACCAATGACCTACTCTTGTTCTATTAATATCAAAAACCTATTAATGCCTCACCAAGAATGTAAAATAAACTGTTACATAAACCTATTGCCCTTGCTTCTCATTGCAGAAAGAGCCTTCTTTAGGCTCTACCTACATGTACATGTAACACTCATCTTCCTGATATCCAACAAAAATCTATCCAAATCCTACTAAAATCTGATTGGTAACCAATGACAACCTTTCAATGCTCTCAGGAAAGGTAAACAACATTGTATACCCACAGGGTTTGGAACTAATTCTTTATCATTATTTATTCATTTCATATAATATTAACCAAGAGTTCTATGATGCAAAAATTACCTCTTTGAGTTTCAACTCAAACTGTGCAGTGTTCAACAACAGTTCAAAAACTGCCCTTGGTGAGTACCCTGAGGAGGTGACTATGTCTCTGATGGCACGGCATTTCTTGTTGTTATCAAATACTGAAGAAAAAAAGATGACAATGTTACAGGTAAGATTGGATCCTGGTTGTCTAGTTGGTCAGGGGCATGAAATCAGGGCTTAATTAAATAATGGCCAGTCATCAGACAATGCCGCCATGGTCGTTATATGACTGGACTTCATCATAAGTCCTGTAAATTATACATTTAAGAAAAAATAACCACAAACACACACAATTTTAAAATAATCTTTCACAAAGAAGCATATTACTTTGATGGTCTTATGCTGGAGGAGAGAGAAAGGGACGGAAGAAGGGAAGGAGGAAGGATAGAAGGGAGGAAGGGAGAAAGGAAGGAAGGAAGAAAGGAAGGGAGGAAGGGAAGGAGGAAGGGAAGGGGGAAGTGAAGGAGGAAGGGAAGGAGGGACATAGGAATGGAGGGAGGACTTACACAACTTTTAAAAAGTATATGTATGGCCCATTACTAGGATTTTCATTAAGGGTCAGAATTGGGAGAGTGCTCCAGTGACAGAGAAAGGTTCCCTGGCTTAAACTACCATGAACTATAACAACCCTGCATTACTTAATGGTTTTACTTACCATCACAGGTGTGAAGGATTAGCCATCTTAGCGTGACATTGCAATCTCTTAAACAATTCATTAACTTAGGGATATGGTCCAGAACATACTCCTCAACAAGGAAGCCTTCTCTCAAGTAGTTCAACACCTGATCAACAAAATAAAAAAGTCAAGAGAAAATCAAGTATTCATTCATTCCTTGCTGAATAATTTCTATTAAAAGTCCTTGTTGTTACAGATCCCTTCAAAATGATCTTGGATTTTGGGTTAACACCATACACAATTAATGACACATCTTATAAATGAGATTTGCACATTTTGTGTGTATTTTTTTCTTGTTAGCTTTGTATCCAAGATCATTTTCAAAGAGGTTAAATGGAGTGGTTATTTTCATAAATGTAGTTATAGTTAAAGTTGTTATTATGTTCTAGTGTTTTTTTTTAGGATAGCGTACAGTACCGAACATCCACTAAATTAAAAGTCCAAACCCCCTCCCCCTCCTTTATTTTATTCATACTATTCTTCTGCTAAAGATATAGAAATATAGATAAGTTGTAGTGCTTGGGAACAAGAATAACCAGAATAACCTTGTTCCAAAGCACTAAAACTTATCTATACTTCTATATCTTTAACTATTTCATGAGTGCCACGCGGTCCACATAATCTATTCTTCTGGTAATATTATTCTGATCCAAACTCAACTTTTATAGCGCTCTTCAGTCCCTTCTTGCCCCATACCAAAGAACCTTCCAAAAAGAAGTTTAATGTATAATGTACCTCCTTCAAAACCTTCCCCATTCTTTTGTACACATAACTTATAACCCCTCTTATAGTATGAGAAGACATGGATATTCTCTGTTTGAAATACAAAATAATTAAGATAAAATGTCGAGCTGTATTTATGATGTCTCACCTCTCCATTTAAGTTCTGGACTTTGGCATTTCTTTTGGTTGACTAAAAAGAAAAGAAAAATAACAATTGTCATTAAAATAGTTTACAAAGTTTCCTTGTAAAAGTAAAATGTAAAGAAAATATAAACTACTAGTATTGACTAGGTGGAAACCACTAGGTGACTACTGCCATGTTTAAACCCTGTAAACAAGTGTATTATTAATAACATTCTAAAGTTGAGGAGAAAACTAAGTCCAGTTGGCAATTGCAGCTTGCATTGTGGGGCTGTTTCATATTAGCGGATGTATTTCCAAGATGATGCAAATTTTGTCTCCTAAAACAGCCCCACAATGCACTGCAAAGCCAAAACAACCCAGTTTCCTCCTCAATCTTTGACTTATCAAGCCAATACTAAAGACAAGGACTTACCAATGACTTGATGTTGTTAATATCCAACGTGTTGTTGAGTGCTGTTTTAGCAGCTTTGTATGGTTCCCAGGCATCAACAAGATTGACAACTATACCCATATAAATACTTATAACCTTGAAGGATTAACAAAAAACATGGTTAGGACACCTTCAACTTGTAAATTAAATTTCCTTAGGCCTAGAGAATTAGCCATCCAGATTGGTCAAGTCACTGTATCTTTTGCAAAAATTCCCAATTTTTGATCATAATCAAATTCTCTGTCACTAATGGTTAGCTAACAAGGCTGCAAATACAGAAAGTGCCTCATCAGGCAAGTGTTACACAAATGCTTCTGGTCGAGCAAATAGGTCATGATAATCAAAAAAAATTATTTGCAACATTGGCTACTTTTTAATTGAATGTGGAGCTGTGAATACTAATTTTATGTTCAGTTCGTCTTAGAAAGGAATAATGAGTCTTAAAACGTATTTGTTTGTAATGTTTTTGTTTACTTTATTGCTTCAGGTACTCATTAATATTTTGAATCTCACAATCAGGCCAACCCTGATGAAACGAGTCTGTAAACAAGTCCAGCAGTGACCTACCCAGTTGTCTGGAAAATGCTTGTCTACTATCTCTCTCATTTTAGCTTGCTGGTTGTGCAAGATATCAGGAGCAAAGTACAATATGACATACAGCATGGATGCTTGTGTAGCCAGGGCTGTGCTTCTGTGTTCAGGAAGAGGATAAGCTGAAATCTAATGACATCATGACATAACTTAATAACGTACATTATTTTATTATTAATTAAAACAAGAACAACACTCCATTAAATCATTAATGTACCTGATTATAGATGTCGTCAGATCGCAATCTTCCAATTAACATGTCAACAAATGTAGCTGAAACCGGCTCACGGCTAGTAAAGAAAAAAATATGTTAACTTACAGTAATATATCAAAATACAAATCCTTGGAAACTTTCAATTGTAAAATTGAAAGTTTAAAACAATTGTAGCTTTGTTCTATGGAGTTTCCAAACCATTCCACTCCATTTACTATGGTTCAAGCCTATTAATATACAATACTTAAAATCCAACCTAAAGTAGTCCTCTGGGTACTTTAGTGGTCTCTTGGCAGTAGTTGCTACAGAGAACCCTGTGCTTCTTAACAGCTTACAAACATCATCCAGATTAGAATCAACATCCTGCTCTGGCAGCACTGTCAATCAAAACGAGAGTAAAATAATGTCATTATATGAAAAGCATGAAAATTGAAAATAAAATACTTCGCTTACACACTAACATGTAGGTGACTAGGTCTTTTGAGGACAATGAGAAATAACGTTTGGGGTGATAAAATAATAATTATAAATTATTACTTATATTTTTATAAAATATATCAAACTTCCATGGATAAATATCACTCAATTACTTTGTTTCAAGACTCACATACCAGTATCTGTTGTATGAGACCAACATTCTCTCTCTTATATCACCATCAAACTTCATGTCAATGACCATCAGCATTATTCCATAAAGATAAAGACTTTCACACTACAATGGATCCAATGTATAATTCTATTAATGATAATAATTGTAATTATTACAGTGCAACATGCAAAAGCGTATTTAATGCATATTGCATACTCCTAAGTGAGGGCTTTCGTACCTTAAACTGACACATTTTGATGCAAACCTGGCTAGTTTTACCAAAAGGGGCATGTACATGTAAATGCTAGCTTGGCAGTGCAAAGCCCATTCATTGAAGTATGTCAATAAGTTTAAGTGATCATACTTTTGTGCGTTGCACTGCATTGCATTATGATCCTCTAATTACCAGTAGGTTGTGGGGTACAGGCACATATGCAAGTAATACAAAAATTAACTTGGAGACCTAGTAAAATTCATTCAATCCAAACAGGGGGTCTTTTAAAAGCTTTTGGTGAATTATCAAACAAGAGATGCTTAATCAGAGCAATAATCATGTGCAATACAAACAATGATGATAATGACTTACCATGATTTGTTTGCCATCTTCATTTAAAAGAACACTGTCTAATGTCTGTTGTATAAAGACCCCCTCATCAAGATCCTCTAGAAACCTAAATTCATCAGTCATAAAAATGTTACTTAATTTCGCACATTTTTGAAAAAATAGTCAGACCAAAATATTTACCAAGAGTGGCCAACTGGAGTGGGGAGCAACTAGTGGGATTCGTGGCATACCCGCCAAAAAATTAATTTGGAATTGAGCCCTTGGAAATGCGATTTTATGAGTTGCTTGCCTCATAGTGGCTATGACACTGGATGTTTACCTATACATTGTAAACTGCCCAGAAATTGTTTGGGATAGTAAATGGCCAACCACAACAAACATTAACTCAGGTCCACTTTGTTTGAATTTGCTAAAGTTTTGGAGCAAAAAGTTGTTAAAAAAAACATAAAAGAAGAGCTAGCATTTAAAAATTACCTGTTTAGATCTACTACATATTTGTGAACACTCTCAAATGCTTTGTAAAATCTAGTGAGTATGTCAAGATGATTCTCTCTCAGCTCATCATCAAGATCTTGTAGTTCCTAAAAGACATACAAATAATTATTATATATAGTTAAATGTTGTTAACCTTATTAGAAAACCAAGTTTTCTCTTGCTACCCAACCTCATACTCATTGCTTTTTTTGGAGGGGGGGGGAGTTGGGCCATCTGTTTCTCAGGCTAATAAATTGTCACACCTACCCCAAGTAAACCTTATAGTTGTATAGTTTAAATACGTCCAAAAGTTCTACGAAGAAAAGCCTTTCCATTATGGCATGATATATATGGCATGATAGAAAGTAAAATCCAAGAAAAAAATAAAGTTTTGCTGGGGGAATTATGTAATTATGAAATATGTAATCCAAGTAACAGAAGAGATATATAAATTGAAATTTTTTGCCATGACACATACATATTAAAAATAAATAATGGTGCATAGGAAGGGGAGGGGGGAGGAGGGGTTGTCACAGGGTGTCACCAACAAGAGAATATACTTCCAACAACTAACATGCTAACAACTAAAAATATTATACATGACACATACCTTTTACTAAACAAGACAAACTCAAAAAGAAACAAGAAGTAAGACAAACGTCAAAGAAAACATACCGGCTTGGAGTTGATTTTGTTCTCGTAATAATCTGGTCCCTTGAAATACGAAAAGTCTGACAAGATTTCTCCATATTTTTCTTTCTCTTCTCTAGTTTCTAGCTTGAAAACTGGTGGAATGAAGTCGGACAGTCGAAGTAGTTCTGCAATAATTGCATTTCCTCGACTAACAAGCTTCAAAATGGTTTGTCCACAAGCGTTATTTTCAGCAAGGAAGTCCACCATCTTGGATGGATGGATATGAATATTCACGTGACGATCAATCCCGATTAATGGCCCGACGAATACTTAATCTAACGAGTGTGATCCGAATTAACGCTAGCTCTTTCGTGTAAGAATCGACCATCTATCGGAACTATTATTCCCGTGATGCACTTCAATATTATGGTTTTGAAAAATGGCGGCATCCAGTTCAGCAAGTCAAGAAAGAGTTGCGTTCTTTAGAAAGCGTTTAGAGGTATTTGTTTCTTCTGATCTTTTTCTTTTAAGATAAAAACTAGTTGCTAGTTTGTAAAACTATGTGTGAACCGCAAGTCAGTATTTTTTGAATTTCTTTTCAATGCAAAAATCAAGGGAAATTATAGACTGTATTCTTGAAGCATGTCACCCTTTAAAATTGATTCTCATTGTTACTGTAACTCTGATCTTTTTTCTGGGACCTTAAAAATAAGTACTCTTACTAGTATTAAGATAATCAAGTTTAACGAGTTTTATTTTTGCTCTACAGGATCTTGATTGTCCATTTATAGACGGTGTCGATGACTCTTGGATAGAAGAACTACTTTATAAACCTGGAGAACCAAGACTGCGTTTAATACAATGGCTATTGGGCAGGTACTACTGTGTAGAACATATGTTGTACAAACCAATGTACAACGTTGCCCCACAGTTGGTAACTGATATATATCAAATGTATCCATGGACTAGCGAATTTTTTGTTTGTTTGGACCATCTGCATTGTCTACTTGTGTGCTAGTCAAGCAGCTCATTATGGACACATATTTATGTGTACAGATTTGATCCTACGGTTCATGATGTATTGGAAGGACAACAAAGTAAAGCAAAAGAAGATGCCAGGCTTCAAAGTAAGTCAAAATAACCATGAATATTGCATAATGTTAATTTGCATAAGCATTGAGGTCTGATGGACACCTGTGTTGCAAGCATGAGCATGAGATTCAGGTGTGCATAGCAGTTATCTTTACAACCATAAGAGAAAAGCTTCACTCAGAATCTGTATATGTTGCTGATGCTTACACTTATGTTGTAGACTCAGCTGTGCATTGCTCATTAACAGCAGTTGTCTTTCCTCACACCTGTTGGAGAAGAGCTGCACTGAGTCTGTGTGTGCTACTGATGCTTGTACTTGTGTTGTATGTAGACTCAGTTGTGCATTGCTCATTAACAGCAGTTGTCTTTTATCACACTTGTTAGGGAAGAACTGCACCAACAGGGGTGGTATAGGAGAGTTTGGGGAGTTCATCTGGAGATCAATTTTGGGAGTGTGCAATTTGTTTTGAACCCCAGTACTCATAATCCTGGATGTGTGATGATTCATACAGTCTGTATATTGCTATAAATGCTCTATACTTAGTTTTGTTGAAACCATACACATAACTGAGACAGACTGTTAGAGTGTTTGTACTAAACCCGTGAAACAAATACTAATTTTTAGCACCAAATAGTGATCATCAAACAATAGGAAACAAAGGATTCTGTATGAATTACTACTAATTAGTACTAAATATTATTCACGGGTTTAGTGCGTGCACCCCTACTGTATAAAGAATAAACTAATCATAATCATCATCATCATCATTTTTAGGACTATTATTTGTTTGCAATTTGCTTGGTCTTTGCAAGCCTGATGATATTGAACTTGTCAAAGTAAGTTAGAACCTTAATTATTTTTTAATTTATGCATTGTTTATGAGTAATTAAAAATGGCTAATAAGAGTAATTCTGGATTTGTAGACTTTTCATCTTGGGAACAATGTTTTCCCATTGATATAATTACACATCTTGATTAACATTAGTTGTTGTAAGTTTAGCCTGTTAACAAGGCTCTCCGGGGAGGGGGCCGTTCTCTCCCTCCCCCTCTCCCCGATAACCTTGTTCACAGGCTATTCTAAGATAGTTAGTGATTACTATACTTTTTAATTCATCAAGGGCACAAAATTCTGATTAATTCACATGCTCCCTTGAATATTACTTCTTTATTTACAGTAGTAACAAGTCACATTTGACAATATACATTTATATGGATGTGACTCTTATTCTCAAAAGAATGTCTTCATGTAATGCCTGCATATTAGCAACAGTTTGAGTAATGAAGATATTAATTCAAGTATTGTCTCGTGTTGAAGGGCTCAACATCAAAGGGAAAGCAAATAGTCTTCATGGAAAATATGATCGATTTAGTAGGTACTGTTGACAGCATGGATACATACTCAAGAACAAAGGGAATATCAGTTGCTGAAAGGTATGAGGATCTACTCTCGTTATTGGAAACACAACCCCACCCCACCCCTCTTCACAATAAGCAGGGGTTTCATTAAGGGTGGGAATCAGAAAATACTCTGGAAAAATCTGCTTGCTCAAACTACCAAACTACCAAACTACCAAACTACTACTTTATAGCTTAATAATTCGTAAAATGTTCACTTAGACTCTCTGCCTAGTTCACGACCTTCTTATGCATCTCCTGTATCATTTCAAAAATCAATAAAAACCACTATTAAAAATTACAGTAACATGCAAAAAAAAACAATAATAATACTATACCCTCATCAGGGCTTAAAATAACAGCTGGTCATCACACAATGTCTGGCCAAAATTGGAACTTGTCCGTCACATATTTGCCTGGTCTTCCATTTTGATTAGTTAGGTTGAGCCAGAAAAGAGAAATGAGTTGAGTCATGACCCAGGATGTGACTGACCAGCCATTATCTTAAGCCCTGCTTATCAGTGCATTTTTAAATATTTAATATAGATTTGATATAGATCTTAGAACTAAACAATTGATATGAATGGTAAGATGCCAGGCCCTTATAAAACTGCATGAATATGTTTGTAGTATTGGTGATCAGTTTGCACGAGACTGTCAGTATTTGGATACACTTTGTCGGCAAGAAGATTTAAGTGAAATATTCAAAACTAGAATACAACTCTCTCCTCCTGACTTGGCAAAAGGTGGTTCAAAATCAGATGACAAAAGGTACATAATATTAACTTTATTATTAAGTTTTATTATCTCAATACGTACCTAAGTGCATCTTATCAAAAAAGCCCTTACTTTTACTGAACCGTGAAATAACCTCTGGACTAATTTGGTTATTTTTGGTAAATAATTTCTTCTTCAAGTTTTAGTGGGCTAAGTATATGTATGGGCAATGCCGATGCCATGTTTTAGAGATGTTAGAGCATTCTTTGATTTTCATAAAAAGCAAATGATTATCAATTTTCAGGGTACCAGATAATAAACAGCTTGCAAACGTTGCTGATCAGCTTGCCACAGAACTAGACACACAGAATCTTCAGTTGGAGAATCTCAGAAACAAAGTCTGTGTTAATGAGGCTGATCCACAAACAAAAGAAAAAGTTAGCAAGACCCTCAATCTAGCCCTTACAACCATGTCCCAGGTGGTCACAGGGTTTCTATATTGCTATGAATCTGAAATGAAACCTTGGAGCAACAGATCCCAGCCAAACCTTTCAGGTTAGTCTTCTGGGCTTGGTTGTATGAAGAGTACTGTTGATATCAACAGTCCATTTCTTTAGTAGCCTACATGCAATGGCAGGAACTCTTGGTTTGGGAGGGGGAGGACTAGGGATTATTGGTTCTCCTTTCTCCTCAGCCCTACATGTAAGCGTCCTTGTCCCTTATCAGGTTCAACCAGGAGTGCCTGCAATAGACCTATCCCAAATTCACTTCACTGGTCATGAAATAATGGTTTCAAGTTGAGGTTGAACCTGATGAATAGAAGAATCAAGTTCAATTTTAACTTCAAGCCATTGTTTTGTTGTCAATCAAGCCAATTTGGGATAGGTCTATTGGGACTTCATGCATGTCTTGAGTTACTGTGTTTTGTACATGTGGGGATTGCTGCTAACGGATCAAATACCTTCCATATTAAACTTAACTGTTCAAACACAATACACATGTTCAATCAAGGCTGTAATTGCATAACAAGTTTGATTTTCTTAATGACAATTATTAATAACAATTAATACTATTTTCACATTCCAGAGCTCGGTCCAGCCTTCAAAAGAGTTCATTCCTTACTTGAGAAATTTTTGCATGTAAGTAGTAGTAAAACAAACCATAAAGCCATCAGTCAACCAATAGTAATTGTTAATTTATTGGTCTTTAGCTACTTGAAGGATTTTCTTCCATTAAGTCCTCACACACATCAATGTGTGACAAAACGAAGACACAGCTACAGAATACCAAAGATGGCAGTTTAGGTGAGCATTAACTCAGTTAATAAATATTTTGTACATTTTTAGAAACTTCTTTTATAGAGCAGGGTTTCTTTGAGCTGTGTTTAGTGATAAGCATGTTAAAGTGACTGTATTGAAGACTGTATTGATCAGCCGAGTGTGGATGCTGTTTTATTTTTTTCATGTTGTTTTAGCACCAATGAGCAAAGACACTCTGGAAAACCTGCAAGACTGTGTGACAGTTTTGGAAGAATCCATACAACGATACCAGGAACAGCAGAGATAGCAAAAAAAACAACAACAACAGCAAAGACTCTCTTTCGAGAAAGGTAAATATTGCACAAAATAGCAAGGATGGCAAAGCACAGCAGTAATAGAGCTAAGAAACAGCAAAGACAATCAGGAATTGTACACGTAGCACAGAAGTGAAGAACAGCAAAGAACAGCATACTGAGATTATAGCAAAGAATAGCACAGACATGCAGTCAAGAACGGCACATATAGCGCAGAATGACAGTGACAGCAAACTACGACAATAATAGTAAAGAACTGCACAGACATAACTACAAATAAGGTACTAAAGATACGGTTTATACACCCTTTTAATAAATCCTATCCTTATTTTCCGCATTTGCCGTCGATTTTTCTTCTTTCTTTCTTTTTCATAATGAATAAATTTGACTCGAAAAGCATTAATTTGACGTCAAAACCGGAAAAGAAAGCATTCATCATAGGATTTATTAAAAGGGTCTATGATAAATATATATATCATCATTGCTCTCTAATGCATATGTGGGATTGGAAAAACCCAATGTAAAGCTGGCGATATTTATGAAGAGCTGAACAATAGGCCTTGGCCAAAACGTTCAAAATTGAAGACCACCCTTTTATGAGTAATTTGCACCGGCGTAGCTTGACAACTGCCTTCCGGATAAATCGCTAATAGCTGGGCTCTCCTATTGTTGCTCGTTTAAAGTGCCTATCACCCTTCTGACAATATTCACAGTATTGATTCTACATGGGGTAAGATGTGGAAAAGCCCGAAAATATTTCATAGTTTGAGTGCGGCTTCTTGAAGTTATAAAGGTTTTTCCATGCCATATGCTAATGTTGTGACGTATGAGGAGTAATCATTCAATCAGCACTCAAACTATGAATTTTTTTCAGGTTATTCGAAATCTTACCCCATGTAGAATCGATACTGTAAATATTGTCAGAAGGGTGACAGGCACTTTAATAGTTTTCCATACTTACACGAGCTGTACAGTATTGTATTTGCAATTATTTCTGCTGATAAAAAAAACTGGGCGGCATATCTTATCGGCTATTATCAAGAGATAATGTCTTATAATTGTAAAGTTTGTTTGTCATATTGTCATTGAGCTTTTAGTTGGCTTTACACTGATGATAGTAGCAACTCTTTCAGAAATAATGCAAAACTCAACTTTAAGAGGAAGCACGTGGTGGCGTAGCGACGACCGACACTAAAAACGGATGCGAGGGAGACTAGGGGTGGCATAGCGGTGAGAACGCTCGAAATGCGACCCGGGTTCGATTCCCGGACTCGTATGTATGTAGAGTTGTTTGTTGGTTCTCTCCTGCGTCTCTTCAACTGTTTATTCCTAGTTTTCTTTCCTACGCAAAAATCAGCTTTATAAATTCCAATTGGAATTTCAGTGGATGAAGAGCGACTCTGAAAATGCCACTGCCTAATCTTATTTAAACTCAAAGTTGCGTTCTTAAAAATAATTTTGTCGCACGTATAAATATGGCGGGAAAATAGCTTCAGGATTATGTCAGTCGTTTAAAGATGATCCTCTTCTCTTTTGGACGCTGCTGCTGGTGATACTTCGTTTTTGTTGACTAAAAACACCTTTTCGTAAAGTAATGCACCAGGAATTGCGCCAAGAATAGGTCCAATCCAGTATACCTGGAACACAACAATTAGAAAGACTCGGTAAACAACGATATGAAGATGGCTGAAAAAATCGGCCACCATGCCAGTGAATGAGAAGAAAACTTAAGCGCTGCGTAAAGACTGTCGTTAGTTCTTCGTTAGAGTTGTTTTAAGCATTGATTTTTTTTCTTTTTTTTTTTCTCTTGAATTAAACGAAACATTTGCAATTAGTCAGACTCATTTGCTACTACATCAACCAACATGGCGGCCATGTCTTCTGCTATCTACTCCACGTGACCCTATAAATACACGTAAAGATCGCAACTAACCCAATGATGTTTCCATGAATTGTTTATCAAAGCTGGTGCGAATGATCTCGCCGGATTAAGGCTGCACCCAGTGAAAGGAATCTGTTGAAAAAGTAATAAGTATGTTACCTTTGATCAGGTAGTTTTACCCCCGTCAGTCAGTTTTATTTGATAAGGTTTTCCGCAGTCATCGCTCGTTCAGAATAAATACGTTTTCGTTTTACTCGTGCCCGCAATGTGTTACTGTTCAGCAAAATACCGAAAAAATCGGCTTCAGTTCGCCTCGAGAACAAAACGACCGCTGGTCAAATTAAAACTAACTCGCGTAAACTTTATTCATTATTCGTATTCATTTTTGCATACATCAAATTTTGTTTTCCATAAACGTTCTCTGCAGTCTTCCAGTAGATGTGTTGTCGTTTCAACTTCGGCGTTAATTTTGAATGTCCACAAAATAAAAAGAACCTACTCACCCCTATCATATGACAAATGCACACACAGAACCCAATGATTATCGGGGCACTATACTCAGAACAACCCTGCGATTTCTTGGGATCCGTGATAGAATGGATGGTAAATACCAGAAGGAATGTGAGAAATGCTTCTATCCCTACCGCCTGGCCAAGGTTGATGTTAGACGAAGGAATAGTTACTCCAAAGGATGTACTTTTCTCGCTGACAGTCAAACCGTAGAGAAAAGAAGCTCCAAGAATACCTGGGGGGGAAATTGGATTGTGAGAAGCAAGATTTGGTTATAGGTCTTATCTAAGTTCGATAAACAAGATTCATTGTGGTTCAGGACTCTCCTGACTAATATGGCGACCACGTATTTGTTCTTTTCTAATAGGAAAGGGATTCGCGCCATTGCATTTTATATTCCGCTTTGATATAAAGCTAAAAAAAGAGAGTCGTTAATTTAGGGAAACCTGCGCGTTGACTCCAGGTAACATTGGTAGCCGCGCATCTCACAATCATGGTGAGCATTAATTTAGCCAATCAGCACGCGCGTCATATCTCAACAATTTAACAATCAAGTGATTTTCTAGTGAATATTTATCGAGTCGCGAATCTTACTGTTAATTCAATTGAGAATACTGTAATATCTTTTTTTCTTCTTCATATTTTAGAGATAATAATACATCTGCTTATCTGTAATCATATCAAAAGGTTTTCCTAGTCAAATACAGATCACTTGGATTGTCAGCTATGCCATCAACAGGAAGTCTTAAATATTCCTTGCACAAAGACACTTGGAAATTTCTACGTCAGAAAAAAATTCTTTGTATTACATTATGAGTAGGACTTTTTTGACAAGTGGCGAGACAATGAAATATTATATTTTATATTTATTCTAGGATTCCCATCACAGTAATTGCTTGCCTGTTTCCTTCGATAGAGTGTTTTGATTCACCTTCCGTATGAATTACAAACTCAAGACTATTTGCAAGAGAATATGAACTAGTTCATTTTCTCTTGCTATTTGGCATTTTGTAAGAAGGAAGACTTGAGTTGTTTAGTACGTGGTATACGTGCGGGCTTTAATGGAGAAAAATCTTCATAACTACGGGCTCGTTAAGTATCCTCAATTTCCTTTTTCCTATTAGTGAGAACCTTCCACTTTAATAAGAATTATTTTGGGGCACTTAGTGCAAATGGAAAGTATATCGGTCCAGTTGAATGAAATATCTAGCTTTTTTTCTTATTTTTTTCCTTTCCTCTCCACATAAAATCCATCCATCCCATGAATGTATAAGTGAATGATTTGTTTTATCGTGGTTTTTTTTTCAAAAATTTTTTAGGTGCACTATAAACACTCCAATCTCCAATAAATCCGTATTAGGTGACGGAAATTGGAAGACTTAAGGTTTGGAATCTGAAATCGTATCCTCTGAATGAAATATCTTGGGTTTCATTTGTATTTCAATCACATAACAGAATCTTTCAATTTCAATAAAAACTGAACATTGTATTTAAAATGTTTAAAACTAGATTACAATTTTTCTACTTTATTAATTTGCTTTCTTTTTCGCGTATATATTTTTTCTTCACATGAAATGATCTTTCATTTTCGATAAGGTGCTCACACGCTGAAAAGTTTCCGTTCAACGCAAATCCAACAAAAGATTAGGACTAAAATATTGCAGACTTTTTTACCTTCCTCTCTCTCTCTCTCTTCCTCTCTCTCTCTCTCTCTCTCTCTCTCTCTCTCTCTCTCTCTCTCTCTCTCTCTCTCTCTCTCTCTCTCTCTCTCTCTCTCTCTCTCTCTCTCCCTCTCCCTCTCCCTCTCTCTCTGTCTCTCTCTTCATTCATTCGGAAAGAGAAAGAGAAAAGGAAGCAAAATAAAACTAAGATCTTAAAATTAATTAGACTTCAAATATTTCTTGTAATTATGAGGTCTAAAATGACAAGCATTAAGGTTAGCGTCTTTCAATAAGTGCAATATTTTACTCTCGATCTGTTTTCATTCTCGAATTTTCTCTCGATCTTAAAAAAGTCACTATTGAAGTTTGAATGAAGTGGCTTTGGAGTTATCACGTTATTTGAAATATTTTCGTGGGAGGAACGGGGCGAAAATCGAAAATCATAACCAACAGTTCTACTGCCGCTAAATCTATATTTCTTACTCAATGTTTTTATCTCTCTCGTTAGATTTATTCAAACTATTTATACCAAATTAATCTTTCGACGCTGACGATAAAATATATACTTTTTGTGCGAATGAACAATAACGAAATAAAGAACGAAATATAATTGATAAAACCAATAACTCATCTCCGTCGACGATAACGACAGCTTACTATAAACCCCTCAGCAACTAACGTGGCAGATAACAATTACCGACACCCAGCAGGAAAGGACGATGGAAAGAAAAGTCAAAACTTCCTTGAATATATGAACCTACGTTTTTTAATATACAGAGATAATTGAGTAAGTGAAATTTGAATTTTTCATTCTGTCTTGCTATAATGAAAAATAGGATGTAATGAAAACAGGTCTGTAAAACCTTAATGTGTTGTGTCTTTTCTTAAAGTTATTGTGATTCAAAGCTTTTTCTTTCCAGATCTTTACGCAAACTACATAATTACTAGAGGCTGTATATATTTAAACGCTAAACCTATGCTTAAGCAAAAATAAATAAGAACGATATGCATGACATGGAGGAAAAATCAATCCAAGTTTTAGAATGGTCAGACGCCTACCTCCAGAGAACTGTGCACAGATAATCACCAGTCCATTGAGAAGACGAATCCTTCTTGAAACCATAAATCCTACAGTGACAACAGGGTTAAGTTGTCCTCCAGAGATGTGTCCAAGAGATGAAGTAAGGGTCGCAACACTAAGCCCAACAGTCAATGCAATTTGAAGGACGTAGACTGGGTTTGGAGACAGTGTACTAGTAAATGTCGCTCCGCAAACCGTGAACACAAAAACACAAGTGCCAAAAAACTCTGCCGTGAAACACATCCATAACTGCCTGTCTAAAATTTTTTCTCTCAAGCTTCTTTGGTTACTGTTATCGTTATTCTCCATGCGTGAAAATTGTCACGGAACTGCGGTTGTGAAAGTGTACGATTGTGCGTTTGTGAGCCGATTTTCATCAGGTTTTATCAGCCGGTATCGTGAGAGTTCAATGTAACCACTCCACTTGGAGCGACAAACCAATTTCAAAAAACTTAAATGAGTTTAACCTGAGGGTTTTTGAAGTGATAAGTATATTGTACTCAATATTTCAGCATAAATCATATATACATCATAAGGCGCCTACCTTGCGTGCAAGGGAACAAAGGATGTCACTCACATGTATGTGAGGCTTGTGAGTATATTTACTGGTGGCCTAAGCCCAATTTTTCTAACTGCTCTAAAACAGCTAAAAAAAAACACTTGGAATGACGTTAAATACCATTAACAACAACACAAGAGCAAGGTTCTGTTTAACGTTTTTTTAAAATACATATATTTTCGTCCCATACATTTGCACACCATACACACCACAAATGCATTGCTTGGGCTGCCTGTGGAACAACAGTTGATGCTGTATTTCGCATGAAAATACTATCAAAAATAAAGCCAGCTCACAGCTGACTCGTACCTAAAGCTACTCGTTTTCCTTCCTACAAATGTCGAGAGCCTTGAGTAGGAATGAACACTCAGTAATCTTACTAAGCAACTTACGATTTTAAAAAAAGACAAAACAGTTTTTACAGGTTTACGCTATTTTTCTCGTAAAAATCGAATTTTCTAAAATCTAAAATTGTTCTCGCAAAAATCGCCTACAGCTGTGTCCTACAGCTCCAGTCTTGTTTTATCAGAGAACAGAACATAGCTAAGCCTGAACTATTTGTTAAATAGACCCCTTGCATTAATTTCCAATAGGAATTGTTTTGTCCTGGCTCCAGAACAATTTCTCTTATGGTACTCAGTGCAAGGGTCTATAAAGCACGCGCGAAAAGCGCGCGTACCATGATGTAAGACAAATCTATAGTACATATTTTTGGCACAGCAAACCAGAGCTCTAGCGTGACTCCAAGCTGTTTAAAACGATGCCACCTGGTTCAGTGATGGGTACTGGTTCTTCTCGGGCACGGAATACCAGCTGATAAAGTACTCCTGCTATTACCCCTCCTCCTAATGGTCCAATCCAGTACACCTAGTCAAAATATTATAGATATTAGGTCTTTACTACTCATAGCTACGCATTGATCGAGATAACAGTCGCAAAAAAAATTTGGGCAATACACTTCCATCAATCAAATTAATTGGACCTTTAAATTCTCTGATTGGCGGCAGTGTATTGCTCTATGTCCCTGCTGTGACCGTTGTCTAAATCAGCGCGTAGCAGTGAAGATAGTGGTAAAGCTTGTGTGGTGAAATTGGCAATGGTGAAAAACTAGATCAGTATATTAGGTCTAAAAACGTAAAGTACTTCCCCCCATCACTCCCTTCCTCGCTAGCCCTCTGACCCAGGAAATCAATTACGGCCCTGCAGTTAGGCCGATAATAGAGAGTTGTTTAAGATTCTCGTTTACGATAAACGTGAAACATCAGATGACCGTTAAAAAATTCTTTAAAATTAGTGAAAAGGAATGGCAAAAACCTCTAAGTAGTAGATAAACAAAAGAATACTCGCCTTTGTCGAGAAGGTTTGCAAAAGGAAAAGTGAAATGTAGGGAAATGATGAAAACGTGGTCACGTTTGCCGTTTGCGGAAAGGAAAAACGGGAAATCTTAATCTGCCTCATGTTGCTCGACGGCTGACTGGCTTTAATTAATAAGATAAACTACTTATGAAATATTAAAAACGCCATACCCTCGGTATTTTATTACAGCCCAATCCCAAATTGATTTTATTATTAAATTTATAGTAAAGACGTTGCCCAAAGACGACAATGCAATCATTTTTTTTGTGGTTGGGGGTGTCTCTGACAAATCATAATGCTACATATAAATTCTCGAAATTATAAAGGTTGGTTGGGTGTGGTCCAATATGGGTAGTAGTTGAGTGAGGTTGAGGATTCAATGATTCAGTGAGTTCGATTGATAAATGAATTTTCCCCTAGACTTACCCAGTGATCAGTCCAGATATTCATGATGACAGCGGGACCCATGGATCGTGCCGGGTTGATTCCACAACCAGTAAAACGAATCTAAAAGATACAACAATAAATGCATGAGATAGTATAATCACTCATTATAAACAGGGAAATATCTCGTCCCACCCCCTCTCTCCAAAACTAAAAAAACGTATTTAAAGTGCTAGTCTTACGAAAAAAAATCTCCGATTTTGAGGTTATATTGTTCACCAATAAACAATAATTGGTTCGAAAAATAAACTTTCCCCGTCTGAATCCTACTTCCGAAAATTGTTAAAAGCTCGTCCGCCATTTCTATGAGCAGCGATTTTTAATTTATGTGTGACGTCATATGCGCAACTGGAATCCTTTTTATCCACACTGACTCTACAGCATTCTCTGTAAGAAGGCATGACTTGGTTTAAGGCTTGTTTTTAAATCAAAATAAGTCGAAATTTGGTTGAATTACATATTTTGAAAAGCCGGGAATTTTGAAGGTTGGCGCGTATGACGTCACTTCCTTCGAATCACTAAACGTTGCCAGGAAAGCAATCGCTTAATGGCGGACTCAAACGACCAAACTGTACCGGCTAAATGCAACATCTTCCCAGTCTCGTATCGAAAAAGAATTTGGACAGTAAGCTAAATTACATATCTAGTTTTATATGGTACAATTTCCAGGTATGGTGTCATTTAAAAGTTTTAAGTCAGGCATTGGTATTTGATACATGCCGAATTGCCATTTATTTTGGCGTACTAGGTTTTGCGCGAAGGAAGGAAAACCGGATAAAAACTCATGGAATCAAAGGAGAGACCTGACAAACTACTCGTGGAATCAAGGGAGAGACGAACTTACAAACTACTCATGGAATCAAAGGAGAGACCTGACAAACTACTCATGGAATCAAGGGAGGGACAACCTAACAAACTACTCATGGAATCAAGGGAGGGACGACCTTACAAACTACTCATGGCATCAAGGGAGGGACAACCTAACAAACTACTCATGGAATCAAGGGAGGGACAACCTAACAAACTACTCATGGAATCAAGGGAGGGACGACCTTACAAACTACTCATGGCATCGAGGGAGGGACAACCTAACAAACTACTCATGGAATCAAGGGAGGGACGACCATACAAACTACTCATGGCATCAAGGGAGAGCCCCGACAAACTACTCATGGAATCCCGGGTCTATGAATCGAATCCGAGAGTCCTGAGCATAGAGGCGAGTGCAATACCACTACGCCACTAGTCCCCTCCACCGTCTCCTCGATCTCGACCTGGTTCTATAAAATGAGCACGATCTGCTGAGCACCAGTTTCAATCACTGTAATTCAAACCTACTTTACTCACCCCAACCAGATGACAGACAGTCACACAAAATCCAATGGCCAAAGGGACCTCGTAGCCATAATGTTGACGTTTGGGATCAGTACAGGCAAACACCGTCAACACCAACAAGAATGTTAACACGAATTCGATCCCAACAGCTTGACCTGTAGAGACACCTACTGATGGGACTGTAGCTCCTAGAGTTCCTCGCTTACTTGGCGGTGTAAGGCCATAGAGCATAGCTGATCCTGCTATACCTAGAATGATCAGTTAATAAAGACAAACTGGTCAGAAAAGATGTTGAAGTAGAATCAAAAAAAAATAGACGTATATAGCTTAGACGTGATGTTTTCCCATGCCTTTTTTCGCACCACCTGTCATTCCCTAGAGTATTATTTCTTTGTATAGCGATTGCGCATGAGAAGACACATGAATATGGAAACAACTGTAACGATGAAGTCTTATTCTCAAGAGAATGGCAGGTGGTCTAAAATGGGACTGAACATAACGCCCAAGATAAAGAGGACGATTATCCTTGAAAGCGATAATTTAACTGAAGTAGGTATCTTTAGGGCACGAAATTAACGACTTCCATAGAGATCTCTTCTCTTTCTATGGAATGCTATTCACTAGATAATTACTGAGGCACGCAGCATTCGTAGTTGAGGGCATAGCCCGAAGCTGCCTGCATTATACCTACGAATGCTGCGTGCCTCAGTAATTATCTAGTATAATTATTGATCTTATCAAAATCCAATTGTTTTCTTTCTAGCTTGTTTATCATAGACCGCCCCCGTTTTTCAAGCACACTAAATATGTCTGATTTTCCTCTATGCATTCGTTGGGATAATGCAGACTGAAAACAATGGATTTTGATAAAATCAGTAATTGTAACACGGTAATAACGTCGGGGTAAATGCAAACGACCATTAGCAACAGTCCTGCCATGGTGTACGTCATTTAGGATCCGTCATTTATTGAACCAATGACGTACAGCAAGTGAGATTTCTTCTCATTCTATGGAATGCTACAACACGCTAGTGACGTCTCGGTAATAACAACAGTCCTGCCTAGGTATACGCCAAAATTGAAATACCGGGTTCATATTTGGTTATTTAGGGATTTGGATTAACTTATTAACTTATTAACCGACGCGTTCGCCTACGTAAGCGGTCACGAGGCAGGTATAGGATACCGTAGTTCGTTACGTACGATCGAACCTCTGGTCACAGCAGTATTTTTGGCGTATATAGACGGGAAAACTGACAAAATCAAACACGCAGCACATAACAGAACAGATAAGTAACAGTTTAAACAGTTTCTAACGGCTAAAAAACATCAACATAACGGAGTCTAACGGCTAAAAAAAACACCAATTTTTGCCCTAGCGCCCTTAAATAGACCTCTTTACTTTCGTTGTTTGTTGTCCCATTTCAGACCACGTGATGCCACTTTGGGTGTTGCTCAGGAAATGTAACGTGGTCTGAAATGGAGAATTTGCATACGAAGGTAAATAGGGTCTATTTTGATCTGATACGGGGTTTAAAGACTGGATCTCAGAGATATTGCAGCATAATGATATCACTAACAACTACTTGCTAAAACATAGCATCACTGTGGCCGCAGCTATAGTCCGTACTGTGGAGTCATACTCTTACTAAAATAGGCTTATCAGTAATCCTAAAATTAGTCGTTGACAATTAGAATTACAATTAACACATATTCTAATGAGGTGTGATTATTGTAAATCATTTCTAAAACAATAAAAAGATATAACTAGCTAAAAACTAGTGTGAGCTGCGTCGGTGTTTCTAATGAAACAGTAATGATGAAAAGGTAAATTATACACCGTGAAAAGATGAAAAAACTTACTGACGTTTCGGACGCTAGTCCTTCGTCGGAGTAAAAGAGAAAGAAGTGGTAGAAAGGAGTGTATATATGATAGAATAAGACAAAAGAAACCAATTAGAGCAAGGTAGGCAAGGAAACAAAAACAAACAATCAAAAGACAAAAGGAAAGGTTAGTTGAAAATAAAGCGTTCATTAATCCCGTTGGGACTAAGAGTGCCCAATAGGTGAATAAGCAATAATTCTAAAACAATAGTTGATTGTCAGTAAATAGTTGTTAAACTTCTATTTAGATCGTACGAGGACTCAGTAATGTCTTCACTATCACTTAGATTAATCCTAAAATGAGCTATTAACAATACAAACATTTGAACTTTTTCCTAAGAGAATGATTAGGTAAAGAATTAAAACAAACAAAAGATTTGAATAAGTTTATAATTCGTTGACTATAAACAAGCTGGTTTTGATAAATTGGATCTTAAGTCATTGTTTTCGTTTAATATCCCATTTTATCGTGAAGGTCACTAGTTTAATCACTTTTTTTAATCAGATGTATTTCGATGACAAGCAAATTTCATAATCTATGCTAATTTTAAAGATTTAATGAGAATCCTTGGAAGGAAGGTATTTTATAAATTGGAGAAAAATCAGACATCTTAGCAAACGAGGACGAAATCTTGGCATACCCTGCTTGCGATCATTTGGGTAACAGACCGACACCCAGGGAGAGTGGAGGACTTCTCTTCCCTCCAACCCAAACCCTCTCCCCTTCCTCCTCCCCTCCCCAGAGCGCCGCTGCGCAGGCTAGCTTGACCACCCGTACATTCTCCGTTTAAAAATCATCGTCAGATAAGTTGGGGTAAACCACAGGTAGCCCAAGCTTGGTTTCTGTGGTGTCCTGTTATAAGGAAATGTATGGGGAATCATCAAAAATTTCAATAAAATCATCAAAACGTGAAATAAAGCCTCGAAATTTTACCTAATCATTGAGAAATAGCACTTCTTTCGCTCTGCGTGGTTATTTTTTGAATTTAGCCCGTTTTAAGATTTTTTTTACCCACCACTAATTATTTCTTAGTTTTATTTCACGTTTTGATGATTTTATTGAAATTTTTGATGATTCCCCATACATTTCCTTATAACAGGACACCACAGAAACCAAGCTTGGGCTACCTGTGGATAAACTTGCCAAACTGCAAAACGCTGCAAGCACGCCTCTGAAAGCGGAGGGCCACCCCAAGCCTTTATGGGGAAACCGCTGAGCAACAGGCACTGACTCGGTTTTAACTTCGCCTAAATTACATTCAGGCATATTTGATATACCAACTTTGGTCGCCCATAACTTGACGCGCTTTGCTATCAAAGCAACTTCAAAGTTTACAGTTTTAGTAATATCTGTGTGTTCTTTTCAAATATTATGTGTTTTCGATCGCATTATAGCTCATATAGCTCGCTTGGCTACACGTGACGAGTTACAGTAATTATTCGCCATGTGTAGTGATCACGTCGTCACGGCTTAAACAACATATATCAGACTTGTCGGCAATGCTGTACTCATAAATTACCACGAGGGGTGCTGCAGGGCTTTATTAACTATCTTCATCGCCGCAAAAAAACTTGCGCATTAATTTTATCGACTAATACAGTCTCTTTAGGGCGAATCACACTCTTCTTAAAATTGTCTTGAGTGCGACGCTGACATGAAAATGCAAACGAAAATCACACTTTTTTAATGGAATTTATGGCATTTCTTTTGTATATCCACTTTTTTTTCGTTAGCCTCGTACCCAAGGCAACTTTTGAAAGGTCAATTGTCCATCCTGCGTCATCCTACGATGTTGTTGTATGCGGGGTCTAGCGAAACACGTGAGAAAAAAAGAACTAAACTCGGCAGAATTACTAGTCATCATTATGTAACCTCGGCCGAACTGTTCGTCTGTATCGATCACTCTCTTGAGTCAATGCTTTCAACATTAAGATAATGAGATAAGACGCGATATATTTGCTGCAGGCGATGATATTATCTTGTCAAAAAGCCACCACTACGTGTTATATGTGTTATATTAGCCTTCCGTTAAATGTTTTGAATTCTTCTCGACTTAATCATTCATACTAATTTAAAGCTAGTATTTCATTCATTAGAGTGCAAACAATATAACAGTGAAACTTTGGTAATACTAAGTAGCATAATTTGGACTAATTAGGACTACTTTGTACTATTTAGTAAAAAGTGTTTCACGGATTAATTGTTTGCACTCTAGTAATGGAATAACGCAAGTGAATATCAAAGAGAAAGTCCGGGCTGCCATTGAAGCGTATAAACAGTCTCTTCAAACCAAAATAATGTTCCTGATCTGTTCATGATGTTTCAGGGTGTACCGTCCGTGAAGTTGTCGGTGATTGTTCTATCAATAACATTATAATAACCAAGTTAAAGTCAGTTAAATGCTTCTAATGGAGTGAAATATAAAGAACAATCAATAGTGTTATCATAATTGGAAAAAAAATTTTTTTCATTATTTATTTCACTTTTTATTAACACTTACGATTGTAAAGCGCATTTGATCATTTTGCCATGGAAAATCGCGCTTTAGAAATTATTAAATTATTATTATTGTTATTGTTATTATTAACTAATTGACTTCGTCACTTCATCGGTAATACCCCCCTTGAGGTTATTAATGGCATTTTGCGCATACTTGGTGATCACGTAGATGAAAACAGGATGCAGTCTGTTTCTTAACTAACGTTTTTACTAATATCTCGTCGGTGCTAAAGTTAAGGTTTTTCAAACTTACAGACATAGAAAACCTGCTATTGATAAATGTATAAGCAAAATCAAAATGAGTTAGCATTGCGCTAAATCAGTTTAAAAGTAGATTTGGAGGTCAAAGCACTTATAAAGTTAGAGTACGCCTGATATAAAATGATATTTCCAAAGGATCAAGTACCGGTATGTGGTTGGGTTGATCGGCGTTTTACGTCTCTTACCTCCTATGACTTGGACGATTATGTAAAAAGCACCTCGGACTGGAGAGATCTTTCCGGTCACAGTCTGTGCTGCACTAACAGCAGGGTTGATGAGACCCCCACTAATGTGGAGTATCGACATGGCTAGGGTAGAGATGCTGAGACCAAATGACAGCGAGACGTGTTCAATGGTTGGTGGACGGCTAGGATCCCAGGTAATCGCTGAACCAGTCGTCAAGAACACGAAGAAGAAGGTCGCAAGGAATTCAGCTGCCACGCAGATCCAGAAATCTTTGGTTGTTGTTTCTTTCAACATATTTGGAGAAAGGATTTCAATCTTACCGCTGGAAATGGTCCTTTTGTCGTCTAGTAATAATTGTACTTCAGTTAGTGGATAACAGACGCATGTGTTTTAAAAACTTAACGCGTGAGGCTTAAATTGAATAATTTCCGTTATCTCTTACTGCGCATGCTCGACGATAAAAAACATTTAGTCGAGCATGCGCAGTAACATTAGCGCAAAGTTATGTAATCGATTTTGTCCACGTGCCGTTCATGTTATCAGACGTGCACGCGCAAACGCACACGCTCATGCGCTGACCAGAAATGAATCTAACAACCCAATATTTTTACTGCGCATGCTCGACGAAATAAATGGGTTTTGGCATGGATCACTAAAGAATCCGTTAGTTTATATAAGAAGATTTTGTAAACATGGATCATATGTTCTAAACCTTTTGAAGTCTCTCAGTACGTGCACAATAAAGAATATCTTAGGAAAGTCGGTTTATGGTTACTGCAGACCTGCTGCAGTGAAGACGAAACTTGTTTTCAAACTTTAAAAAAAATTTTTTCTTTTAATTGAAAAGTTTTCGATTCTCTTGTGATGAAGAGCGAAAAATCCACTGTTTGGTGTCATGTGATTTTACTGATAACTTCTTCGCTTGGACTTCATCAAAATGTTTTACGATTCAGGTGGAAATTTACTGGGGAGTCTATTAAATATGCTCGAAATAACTCGCGCACTGATTGGTCTGCTGAATGCGGAGCAACTACATAATACCGTGCAAATCATATGAGTTTTCTGGACATTTTGAATAATAGTTTGAATACGAGTATTAATCAGTGTACATACTTTGGCGGGGTCAAGGAAGCGACGACAACCACAGCGGCTCCAAACTGCTTAACATCATCCTAAATGTTTCGCCAAAAATGCTTTCAGACAAAGACATTTTCTCGTGGGGGTTTGAGGTGATTGATTTTAGGTCCTGATCTCATCGTACTGAGAGCTCATGTTGACAACATTTTTTAAATATTTTTTTTATTACGCAAGGGTCACGGTAGCCTGCGTCACATCCGGAATTTTCTTCGTAAATAAGACGCAGGCTAGAGTCACGGTTACAGCGCCTACGATAATTAGGGACGGACCATTAGATTATTGATGGGGGGGTTGCGTAAGTGAAAAAAAAAAAATTAAAAACGAGCAAGCACTTCAACCTCAAAAAAATATCGTGCAACCTCTCGTAACCAAAAACAAATATCGAGCAAAGACAGAGGTCAGTGATGTGAAAATTAAGCCGTTTGACGATTTGGAAACATAAACACATAAATCCGCAGACCACTTTTATGCTGGCGCAGAAACAAATGTCATTCTAATATTGTTTCTGACGTCCACACAAAATATAAATGTAGAAGTATTAGATAATTTTATTGGATTTAGCAGTGAAGGTGTAAGAAACACTGGCAAGTATGATAAAAACAAGCAATGCATGCATCTAAATATTAGTTTTATGTACAACATATATGGATACATATAATATATACATATACATATGCACGAATAATAAAAGAAAATATATATAGTGTAAATTATACTATAAAACAGCTACAAATATATTTTGAATTTTTTTTATAGTTATATTAGTTATATCATAGAGGGCTTTTTTAAAAACTGTGCAATATAGAATACCAGCAGTTAATGTGCAATAAAATAAAATAAAAAATGAATATTGTATTAGGCCTCTCTGCAAAAGGATTCCGTATGATATATCTGTTATATACAAATTACAAATGAAAGTCTAATAGTGATGAAAAAATTGAATTGCATTTTTAGCTGTCAAGAGTGGCTTTGAGCTTTTTTTCCATTGCGTGTTCGTGTATGGAACTCAAAAAATTGACGTAATATTATATCGGTAATATTATTTTGGCCGTTGAATATTCGTTCAATTCCTTATGTTATATTTTGGTTGTCAAATAAAAAAAAACATCCTGCAAGGCCATGATGCCAGGGAAAAAATCGTGCAGAGGTTGAGAATATATTGTGCAAAAATATTCCAGCAAACCCACATCAATAATCTAGTGGTCCGTCCCTTATGCGACCTCGATAAAGTTGGCGCCACCACCTGGCGCCAGCCCAAAACACGGGTTTTGGCTTCCGTCAATCTAACTCTCAACTTCCTACCGCTGACGCGTAAAGAGCTTTTTTTTACTATGGCCAGCCCGAATGATTAAAGAATTTTTGCTATTCGAGTGAATCCTAATAGCGCAAGAGATGGACGACAAAGCAATTAACATTCAAGTTTGTAGTTCATAAATCTCATAACACTAATCTTATTTTGCTAAAAACTATTATATGCATGAGCCAACAGTCAATGAAAACAGCGGTTAACCGCGGTAATGTTTAAAAACGAAAAATATGTACATAAATTTGGCATTCATAAATTGAAAATATTATAAAATAAATAAATTTTCAAGCCAACTCCAAAACTAGATAATATTGTGTTCATAAAATAATCTATCTTATTTATTTTCCACAATGTCCTTTCCGAGTCTTGCCACCTCTGCCAAGGCCTCTAGAAAACTAGTCCAAATCGACTTTTCTCCACATTTATAACCGATATAATTTTTTTCAACGCTTGGCGGATATTTGTCGATCTTAACAAAAATCTAGAAAATTTCGTCTAGTAATGGTCGAACAGGTATTCACGCACACTAAAATAGTTCCACAGGATGTCAATAATTAATCCGATTATGGTTTCTTAATCCCCACGATAGAATGCTAATAAAATTCTGTTTACCTACAATGGTAATTGACTTCATTAAAAGAGCTAAAACACAAAATTTCTGGGTTTAACTCTCGGGGAAAGTGGGCTTTATCTAAATTCGTCATAAGCCGCCGGATGACAAGGAAAACCATATCAATCATACAATAAGTATTAGTCAAACCCAACTAAAAATCCAACAATGATCTATTATCAATGCTGCGTTCTGATTGGATGAGCTACTACTAGGTTACTAGGCTATAAGACAGATATAAGTCCTATAAGTCATATCGTACTAGACAAAAAAGTGCCGGGTTTGAAAGCTAAAACATTAAATTTAGCTTTAATTCAAAATTCTTTGCATCTGTATATCAAAATGAAAGTTTCTAAAAATAGCATCAAAGAATCTAAAAATAGCCTCTAAGAGGTTAGGGTTAGGCTCATGATGGGGCGCGGGCGTTTCTTCTCTTCATTTATATTCTCTTATCTATATATTTGTAAGACTAGTTGGATTTCACTTAAAACAATTAGTTCTCTCACCCTCATGGCCTATGGGTCAATATCCTCTTCAGGCTCAAGGACGAGTTTAATTACCGAGAACGGAAGAAATCAGAAAATCTTTTCTTTTGTAACCCCGATCGAGCTGCTTTGACGTCACATGCAAGAGGTCTATTTTTGGTATGACAGAGATAAAGTTTTTACTTTTGCTAACGCAATAAATTAAAATAAATTGAAACCTATCCTATCCACATCCTACGCTTTGATAAATAAAGCATATACGGATATGGTCTTGGCCTACCGTCTTTAAAAAATTCAATTCAGATGATCTGTAGGAGTAATGTTACTTAAAATAATGTCAGCAGGTGTAGTAATTGATCCCTGTTCTTCTTGAGCACGGAATACCAACTGATAAAGTACTCCAGCAACGGTCCCTCCACCAATCGGTCCAGCCCAGTAAATCTGGGGGGAAAAAGAGAAAAACATTACCTTGTTCAGTAGGAGTGTTTTGGCATTAAACAACTATCGTGTAGAACACGATCGCGCCATCCTACAGCTGGAGTCGTGTCGTGTAAATCAAGCCTACAACTCGCCTACGACAGACGTGAACGTGTTAAGAATGATAAGCCTTAAGAATGATATTCAGTTATATATTTCTCGAGAAAGTTTGAAGATTTTAACTTGAATTTTGTTTCTTAGATTGAAATCATTTCCAAGAACAACCAGAATAACAAGAAACCTTCTGCCATGCTGGTTGGCGAAGTAAAAGAAACGAAAATGCTTTGATAACCTCAACCAATATGGCGGCTATGATGTCATATGCAAAGCCATGTAAAGTGTTTTTGTTGCCCCTTTTTACCCCACCAGGTGTAGAGTTATTCACTACCGTAAAAAATATCATAATTTCCAGGGTTTGCGGGCTAAGTCTCTAATCAGGGAGTTGCTTGTTTTGTCATTATAATTTCTGCTTTTGTTTTCTATTTCAAAAGTACCCGAGCTACCCGTACATTCTAAAAACTGTGGTATTTCAGTTTAAAATGACAGACTAAGGCCCCATTTACACCGGAAGCCAGACATTTATTTATCCGGGTAAAAAAAAGTGCGTTATATCCGGCTTCGAGTGTTTACACGGAAACGCATAGCCAGCGTTTTCAAAAATATCCGGCTTCGTGTTAACGGGGCCTAAGACTGGCAGGTCGACTGTGAGAAAATAGACATTCTTAGTAATGGGCTCCTGGCTAGCAAGAGTGTGGCTAGAAGTCGAGGGTCGAGGGTCGAGGGTAAAAAGTCGAGGGTCGAGGGTAAAAAGTCGAGGGTCGAGGGTAAAAAGTCGAGGGTCTGAAAAAGACTTAAGAGAAAGACATAAGGGAACACCCAAACACACAGACCTCACTTCACATGTTTTATTCTAAAGAGTATTCAACTTGTGACGATGCCTTATGTTTTCATTGTTTGACAAATTAAATATAGACGTTTACTAAAAGAAATACTATATCGTAAGCCATATGTTGACGTAATCGTAAAAATTATAAACCTTTTACAAGAGTTTCAAGCAAAAAGAAAAGTAAATTCATTCTGAAACATATTTTTTTTCTAAAACGATGAGAATCATGTAAGAACTTTAACCTATACTTCTATTCTATATTCTAAAACGGTCTGAGCTATTTAAAGTGGAACTAGTACAAAAAGATCCCTCGAAATTTAATTTGGCTGAAACTTTCTTGGAATAAGGGTCTTTAAGGGTCTAATAAGCAATGGTAAAAGTTTCTTCTTGATATTTCGATGAGAAGTATTATATTTTTACGAACTTTTAACGGAGTCTGTGATGTCACTCAACACCAAACATTGCTCCATACATTTCTTTGCAAATAACTTCTTGATACATTTTATTTCTATATTTAATTTAATTTTTATTTCAAAAGATCGGCTGAGGGAATTTACTTTATAGAATAGGGCACAAGTAAGAGCCGTCGTTGGGGTCGTTGGGCACTCTTCCGATGGGTCGTTGGTGAACTAAGTTAGTCTCTGTTTCAGCCAAGAACTTTGAAAATGTGATATATTGAGTCCAGGGTCTATGAGCACGCGCGAATATTGGAAATTCGCCTTTTCCATATCGAGCAGGGTACTGGGCTCGAGTTCGGACCGCAAAGCATGCATGGATTGTTTGGAAGGACAGAAATTTTAGTAATGGCGTCCATCGCGACTGAAAGTTACATGTCAAAAGAAAAGGTTATTTTGACTGAAGAAGATATTCCCGGCGCTAAAATTTCACGTGAGTCGATAGAGCAATGTACCGTAGTTCAACTACGAAGATGGCTTTTGTGTAGGGGAGCGAAAACCTCTGGAAATAAAGCTGCTTTGATTAGTAGGTAAGACGATGTTGTGATTGTTTATGTTCTGCCCTCTTTTCTATAAATATATTTTCTCCGTTAATTCTTGCTTTTATGTTAAAAAATAATGTTAAATTATTATTGTTATTTTAGAGTGCACGATTATGTAAAGAGTGGATTGGCAACCAAATATCTACGCGATCCTGATGGAGGAATCAATGTTTTAAAGAAAAAAGCTCAACTTGGCGTTCTTGACAACGCAGAACCAGAACTTTCTCCGACATTCCCGAAGGAAGGTTTTAGCTGTGACTTGACTGGAATGCCAAAGATAACTTTTGGCACAATATGGAGATATATGATTGACTATGTCGAGGTCAAGAAGCAGCTATCCACGGCCAAACCATTGGTCAAAGGCTATAACTTCTATAAATCTGGCCATGTTCTTTTCGTTAGTCACTTAGCTGAAAAGGGAAAACATTACATTAAAAGCCAAGTACTGCCATCTATGAAAAAGAAACAAGTATACACATGTTATATTGTCATAACCTCATTTGGAAATATCTTAAGAGCCCAATGTGGCTGCCCAGCGGGAGTTGATGGCCGATGTAATCATGTCACAGCTACCATGTTTGCTCTAGATGAATACTGTAAAGAGAGAGCAAAAGCTGAGCCAGATTCATCAGATTTGTCCTGCACATCAAAGCCATGTAAATGGAATGTTCCACGTAAGCAAAAAGGCACTGTTGTGCCTATTGGAAATATTGAATTTGCAAAACATGACTATTCAAAGTCAAAGAAAAAGAGAATGTCCTTTACAACTCCTGGACATGATGTACGGGCTTTAAGTCAGAGAACATGGCCTGAGGACAAGGTGAAAAATATGTTTAATCTTATTAAAGAATACCAAGAAAAGACAAAGAAGGCAGTAGGGTGGTTGCATATTCTTCCTCAGGAGGTTCCTGTCAAACAATCAAGCACTACAGAGTCTACAGGTGAACAAAATCATGATTTGCTATCACCGATAAAGGAACACCCAGTCTCTGCTTCCACTATCAAGGAAAGATGTCAACAGGTTCAAAGGAAACTGGATTTGTCTGAGTCAGAAATAAATAACATTGAAAAAATGACAAGGGGCCAGTCCAACAACAATACATGGTATTGTCAAAGAAGAGTCAGAATTACTGCTTCAAAGTGTAAAAGAGTTGCTTCCATGAAGGCGTCAACATCACCAACTAAAGCTGTCCAAGAGATCTTGCACTATAATGTTCCTTATCAATCCCAAAGTATGAAAGAAGGACTTCAGCAAGAAAGTACTATCTTAGAAAAGTACATGTCATTGATGCACGAAAAGGGACACAATGATCTGAAAGTCACTCAGTGTGGTTTCTTTGTCAGCAAAGACCATGGATTTCTTGGTGCATCTCCAGATGCTCTAGTTGATGACCCGTCATTCGAGGATACAAAAGGACTTGTGGAAATAAAATATGTCCAAATGAATGAAGACGAAAGTTTAAATGATGCACTACTCAGAAAAAAAATCTGTTTGAGAAAGAACAATGACATTGAACTGAATACCAGTCATCAGTACTTTTACCAAGTACAACAACAAATGCATGTTACTCAAAGAAAATGGACTGATTTTGTAGTTAGTGGTTCAAGATGTGATGATTTTCTTTTTTGTCAAAGAGTGTTTTACTCTGATGAGTTTTGGAATGCAACTTTTCCTAAACTTCTTTCATTTTTTCAGAGGTGGGTTACACCTGAAATTGCATATCCCAGAATTAAATATGGACTACCTAAATTAGATTTAAGATCATTATAAATGTTTATTGTCCAAGTGAAGTCACATAAGCTATAAAAACCAAACAAGTTATTAATAACTATATTTATTTCAATAACAATAACAATTCATTAACAATACATATCTTTTAATTGTTTATAGTTGTCATTATACAATTCATACATTTAGAGTGGAGACAAAATTCATGAAACAAAATCTGAAATAGACACAAAAGCAAACAATGGAATAAGTGGCTTATATAAGCCTAATATGCATTTCATGAGTTTTGTAACTTCACTCTATTCAAAAATAATAATTGAATCTCTATTTTGCTTCTTATATATTTCAATCAATGAATCAAATTTATTTTGCTAGTTATTTAGTAGTAACCTGTTTTGTTTCATATATTAGAAAAACTATCACTCTAAAGATTTAGTTAATCAAAGGAGGATGAAAATTACTCAATGCACATACTATAATCAACATATCAGATGCAACCTGTGCAGAAACAACTGGAATTCTACGGTCAAAAATATGCCAGTTTTTTATCCTTTCCATTGTTCTTTCTACGTGGATCCTTAAACTAGCCACTTTTTTGTTGTGCTCTGTCTGTTCTTTCGAAAACTGTTTCATGTTCTTGAGCTTGAAATGAGGGAGGATAATTTCTGCACCTACTGAGAGCAGTTCTTCCTTACAGTCAAAGCCCTTATCAGCCAAGACTTGATCTCCTGGCTTTAACTTAGCTAAAAAGTTGCTCTGTACCACAATTTCTTTATCGGAGGCACTCCCAGGGAAGAATTCGCTGACAAAATTGATAACACCACTGGGACTAATACCTATTAGTGATTTCATGGTGTTTCTTGACTTGTAGTGAGAAAAACACATTGATTGATTATCTAATGCCGATGGCTTCTCCATTTCAACTTCAGTGCAATCAACTATGGTTGTGAGGTTTGGGTAGAAGATTTGGAACACTTCAGGCATGTAATGTTTTGTAACCTCAGGTGGTGGGATATTAATCAGTGGCTCAAATTCACATCTCAGAAATCGCAGCCAAGTTCTAAGGATTCTGCAAACTGTTGCCAAAGATATGCCAAATCGATGAGCAAGGTCCTTCTCGAACAACCCAAGTCTTAATCGCATCAAAACCAGGGTAAACTCCTGAAAGGTGTTGAGAGAACGAGGTCTTCCCAGCAGTTTAGTGTTGCTTGTGTTGACGTAAACCTTTTCATGTTCATAACTAAGATTTTTTGCAGAGTGTTCAATAAGGTTATAAACTAAAACCATAGCATCATAATCTGGAAATCCAGTATAGAAAGTTATGTCCTCGTCGCTGTCCTTGTATTTGTTTATCTCAAATATGCTGTTGCTTTGCAATTCCAGCTTTAGTTCAGCAAGTTGTTTCTTTAAATCTTTATTTTCTTCCTTTACAGCTGAAATTTGTTTTTCTATCTCAAGTAGTCTATCAATGTCTTTGCTTTCTGACCTTAGTTTTTCGTTTTCTTCCTTGATAGCTAGATATTGCTTTTCAATTTCAAGTAGTCTATCAATGTCTTGACCAGAAAGCAAAGTTTCAGTTTCTTGTTGAAGGTCTTGGTTGTTTACTTCGACGCCATGATGAAAATCTGGGTTTTCGATGGTTTGTTCGTTTGTCTCTGACTGAACTCGTTGTTTTTTCTTTTTCTGTGATTTGTCTACAACAGGATGTCGGAATATCTCTCTTCTTTTATGTGTTTGTTTTGTCCACGGAAAGATGGTTGGGAAATGATTGCGACTCAACTTTTCCCCTCCTTCGAAATGTGCAGAGCAAATCCTAGTAGCTTGAGATTCGATCTTTAGTGTTTCGTTTCTCAAAATACGCTTGTAAACTTTTCTTTGCTCTTCATCCTTCGGAATCCTGTAATAATGTAATTCTGGAGCATTTCTGAAACTGTTTAGGCATCCAGGAACACAACAGTTGGATTTATGCGGCATAATCCACACAATCACATGTAATTTTCAGTCGCGATGGACGCCATTACTAATTTCTGTCCTTCCAAACAATCCATGCATGCTTTGCGGTCCGAACTCGAGCCCAGTACCCTGCTCGATATGGAAATAGGGATGCCTCGGCCTGATGCACTGTAATTCGCAGTGGTGATATTTATTTTGTTCGGCAGAGATATGTCTTGCTAAATAAAACTTTACCAACAATATAAAATCACGTGCCTTCTGAGCCTGGTAGTAAAAAATAACAAAAATAACATAGTAATATAACTGTAAATAGTAGTCTTTGTAATAATATAACTGTGCTGCAATTGTTTGCATTATGAACCGCCATGAATAGTTCTAATCCCAGGAATAGTTCTAAGAGAGTATCTGGTTTCAGTTCCAGAGAGAGACTACAATCAAACAGACTATGCTGTCAAGAAGTTTCACTGACTGCAGTGCCGCGGCGGCAAATTGAGACTTTAGGCTACACTAGACCATGCAGTTATATGTTCACCTATAAAAGCAATGTACAGTCTTATCACTTTTCGGTTTTGCCTTGCAAAACGGCTTATTGAAGGCGACTCTGCCATGACTATGTAGTAACTTTCGATGCTTATAATCGTAATGGTCTGTTCGATATTTATTATGACGCGTACGTCGTGCAACTGTTATTAGATATCACAGCTGTGAGTCATAACATACACTATCTATTACTGTACTGACGGCTGTGAGTTGTACGGTTGCTCTAAAGCTTACACATTGGCTTTGGAAGTTTTTCATGACCATTTTCTGCTAAAATAATGGATTTATTGAAGCAATCGAATTATGCCTCCAGATGGTATCTATATTGACAAAGATACTTCAATTGGAGTTGAAAAACTTAACTTTTTTTTTTTTTAATAGAAAAACTAATTGTCTGTATCTTCGTACATATCAACTAGGCATTTAAATGCGACAAAAGATGTGCGTTTACTTTTTACCCTCGACCCTCGACTTTTTACCCTCGACCCTCGACTTTTTACCCTCGACCCTCGACTTTTTACCCTCGACCCTCGACCCTCGACTTCTAGCCACACTCGGCTAGCAATAAACCTCTTTAGCGGTGACCGTAATGTTCTCCCATTTCAGACCACGTGTCATTCTCTTGAGAATAAGATTCTTCGTTTGAGTTGTATCCATATTCGCATGTCTTCTCATGTGCAAACCGTTAAACAAAGTAATGATACTCTTGGGAATGACACGTGGTCAGAAATGAGCAAAACATTACGCCGAAGGTAAAGAGACCTATTGTTGTACTGGCTCATGTACCAAGCAGATGGATATTCCAATTCTAGGGTATTTCCTGCGCACATCAGCAAGCATTAGTGGTATATCCAACTTACCCAGTGATCAGTCCAGATGTTCATGATGACAGCGGGACCCATGGATCGTGCAGGATTGATTCCACAACCAGTAAAACGAATCTAAAAGATAAAACAGTTAGGCCATTCATAAGTCTGGCTTACATTTGTGTCTCAAGCATAATCATAGCAACAGTGCGCAAGTGCAGATGATAATTTAAAAAAACTTTACTCATCTACTTTACTCACTCCAACCAGATGACAGACAGTCACACAAAATCCAATAGCCAAAGGGACCTCGTAGCCATAATGTTGACGTCTGGGATCAGTACAGGCAAACACCGTCAACACCAACAAGAATGTTAACATGAATTCGATCCCAACAGCCTGACCTGTAGAGACACCTACTGATGGGACTGTAGCTCCTAGGGTTCCTCGCTTACTTGACGGTGTAAGGCCATAGAGCATAGCTGATCCTGCTATACCTAGAATGATATTATACAATAGTCAACTCTCACAGGATTCGGTAGCCGACAGTGGTACGTACTTCAAGCATAGCAACGCTAATATATCTTATTGACGATGAATAAATACCGATTTCAAGTATGTTGATCATGTTTTCCTTTGAAAACTAGTCTCCTACGCAGCCGCTATTAGTTTCGTCACCCAACACTTACTCCCCTAAGTAGCTACTTAGGGGAGTGAGCGTGGCGTGACGACACTAATAGAGGCTGCATAGGAGACGATAAGAAAACCTACTATCTCGAGAAGCACTGGAAGAGAGCCTCTGAAACCCAGGTTGAAGGAGGCGGAGGCGCTACATGTTTGATGGTACCAATGAGTTATCGATATCATTATAAAACCCGCATTGGACCATTGGATTAAGAAACACCTTGCTGTTATTTAGTCAGTAATGATGAAAAGGTAAATTATACACCGTGAAAAGATGAAAAAACTTACTGACGTTATGGACGCTAGTCCTTCGTCGGAGTAAAAGAGAAAGAAGTGGTAGAAAGGAGTGTATATATGATAAAATAAGACAAAAGAAACCAATGAGAACAAGGTAGGCAAGGAAACAAAAACAAACAATCAAAAGACAAAAGGAAAGGTTAGTTGAAAATAAAGCGTTCATTAATCCCGTTGGGACTAAGGGTGCCCAATAGGTGAATAAGCCGCATTTCTTTGGTCTTGCGACAATCATTGTTGCCGTTAAGCAAAGAAAGACCGAAAACAATGAAGTCAGAAAGAGAATGGTTAGTTAGATTAAAATGGCGGGAAACTGGTTTGGTGGGATCGTTATTGCGAATATCATAAAGATGATTGCAAATGCGATCACCAAGACGGCGGCCAGTCTCACCCACATATAAAAGATTACAGCGGGTACATTTAATACAATATACAACATTAGAAGTGGTACAAACAAAATGGTCAGTGATTTTAACAGTAGATTTAGGGCCGACAACAGAAGTGTGAGAGGCTATGTGAGGACAAGTATAACAACGTTTACGAGAACAGCGAAAAGTACCAGGATCTTTGTTAGAGGGAAGAAGTTCTTCTTTCACGGTGTATAATTTACCTTTTCATCATTACTGTTTCATTAGAAACACCGACGCAGCTCACACTAGTTTTAGCTAATTATACCCTGTTATTTAGTCAATTATTTATATTAGCAACGAATTTACAAAAACCACTTCAGTCTGACAAATGAGACAGATTCTTATGTGAAAAGTGTATTCCTGTTCTTTCCTCGTATCTCCTGGTCATTCGGAATAATATATATACAGAAGTCTAGCACTAATTTACTAAATCAATGGAAGAACAATAGCGTTAATCAGTATTCAATTAGGAGATCATATATATCATTAATTACAACCTGAACATAGTCAAAATAGAGGTTCTCATAGGCTTATTTTTACTGCATAGTCAAGACCCATTAGGGCGTCCCAACTACTGAGGAAGCCTACGGGTTCACATCCCGAGTGGTCGCAACTGGAGAGCAATGGTACTCGTGAGTCACTGTGCCTTCTTTGGGATATTCCCAATAAAGAAATGAGTAAAAAAAATTCCTAAACGTACGTGAACTTTTTACCACCTTTAGAGTATCATTAGCGCTTTACTAAACAAGTTAGATTATCAAAACTGACAGGTTAATTAATTAGACCTATTGGGCACTCTTAGTCCCAACGGGTTGCGTTCAACTAACCTTTTCTTTTGTCTTTTGATTGTTTGTTTTTGTTTCCTTGCCTACCTTGTTCTCATTGGTTTCTTTTGTCTTATTCTATCTTATATACACTCCTTTCTACCACCTCTTTCTCTTTTACTCCGACGAAGGACTAGCGTCCGAAACGTCAGTAAGTTTTTTCATCCTTTCACGGTGTATAATTTACCTTTTCATCATTACTGTTTCATTAGAAACACCGACGCAGCTCACACTAGTTTTTAGCTAGTTATATCTTCCGGTTAATTAACATCTTTTGTCTGTCCAAAGACATTGCCGTAGTACTGTCCTTCGATACAATGGACTCGTACGGTAATCATGTCTTGACGATCAGCAGAGGTCAACATCAGAATTGACCTCATTTGCATACAACACAATACAGATCCGCATTCAGATTCGTAGTCAAGGGCTCCAGCTATTCATCAGATATAACTACGTTTTGATGTGGAAAATGCATCATTTTGTGTTCGTTTGTTTGTTTGTTTGTTTTTCTGGTATAGAATGACTCTTTTACATTCAAGAATGGACGATCAACTCAAAATACACACGCGTCCAATGTAAAGAGTAAACAAATGAAATAATGAAATCTCGAAATTTATGAGTTCTGATTGCACATTTACGTCTAATAAGTTGCGCTTGACAACAGAAAATTTCTAGTTGCAAAGTTATTAGAACAACAGGGAAACTTGGAAGTTTTTAGTTGGTCGCTAACTGCAGTAATAGTTTGGATATAACACTAGATTACAAAAATCAAATATACAAAATAATTTTTCAGTTATTATATTGTCCTTACCTCCTGCAACCTGGACTATTATGTAGAAAAAGCCACGAAGCGGAGAGATTTTTCGAGTAACGACTTGTGCGACGCTAACAGCTGGGTTGATGAGACCCCCACTAATGTGGAGTATCGACATGGCTAGGGTAGAGATGCTGAGACCAAATGACAGCGAGACGTGTTTAATGGTTGGTGGACGGCTAGGATCCCAGGTTATCGCTAAACCAGTCGTCAAGAACACGAAGAAGAACGTCGCAAGAAGTTCAGCTGCCATGCAGATCCAGAAATCCTTCGTACAAATTTCTTTTAAAAACATTTTGTAAAACTTATATCTATCCCTTGGCTGGAAATTCACTAGCGTCTATTTCTATCTTATACTTAGTTGACTCCGTTATGCAGTCGAGTGTTCTTGAATAATCACTTCCAATAAGCCACCACAAAAGGAAAGTTTGAATAGCTGGTTAAATACTCGAATAAATTAGCTAAAAAGTCGAATACATTAACTAATGTATTATCAATTTCAAACACGAAAAAAAATAGAATATTTTTTTTCGTCGAGAAACTTAGTCATTAAATATTCTTTGCCGGTTTGTATATGATTCGATTCCTTTAGGAATCTGTCTTCACGAAAAACCCTGAACCCTGATGATCCTAAAATCGTACTCGTCCTTATCCTGTCATAATTTGCCTACAAGCCTACAACCGTCGATCGAAAAAAAAGATTTTCGTTATTTCTTTATTGTTGCCAAGCCAAAAATGTACTCATAGTGTTTGATTGGCTGCACGGTGTTTAATTTGCTATGTAACCATAGCAACAATGTCTTTACGAAGTCGTACGTGCGCCTTCTGACCCGAAAAAGCCGTACCCGGTTGCCCATGGCTGCTGTTACTGCATGATTTTTTTGAAACCCCCAAAAAACTGCACTACTGTTTGATTGGCTGTAAGGTGTTTTGTTTGGCACGTAGCCATAGCAACAATGTCTTTGCGAGGTCATACTTGCGCCTTCTGGACCGAAAGGGCCGTACTTGGTTGCCCATGGCTACTGTTACTGTATGATTTGAAAAAACTCAAAAAATTGTTGAAATTCACTGGCTATTGAATTCAATCTGCCCACCATATAAAAGGGTAAAATACACGGCTTCCAAGTTGGACATAACAAAAATTAAACTGATATAGAAGAAAATTTTAAAACGCTTAGTCTTCGTTCAACATGGCGGCTATGACGTCACACGCACCCTCAAATAGATTGCTTTGTGTGGGTCGAATCAATCTACGTGCTAGATGATTCAGATCCATAGTGGCACTTGAAATACGTATTATTTAACGGTATTCAGATTGTTTGATAAAAATCCTCACATGCGATGAAAGCAAAAATCGTCCGTTTTCCAACTACATTACTTAAATATAAGGAAAAAACTTTAAAATATATATTTGAATTAATAGCTCTTACAATAATAATTTAACAATATAACTTGGAATGAATATTCACACACAAAAGAAATAATATTGATATTAAAATTTAATAATAACAATAATAATGAAAAATAATTAACGGAACAATTGGGTTTTTACGTCAGCCGCCATTTTGTTTGACTCCATTATATGCATACATAACATTTGATAAACATGTTTATTTTCAAATAACCTCTCTCTATTTGGACCTCCAGAAATGGGACATTCAAAATAAAGTCTTTTAACTCAGTTTTTTCTTTGTGCCACTTACTTCTGATTAGCTCAAGGAATGATTTGTCCGCTTCGCGTTTAGATGCTTCACATTCATTTCCGCGAAGCACTCAAGATTACGTCATTCTTGATGCACCCACTAATGAAACCCTCCTCGTAAAAGCAGCGTCTGCATCAATCAATGCATAACGATTTCAACTTGGACACTTTGTATTAGATATTCACCTTTCTATGTGGTTTGCATGACTTGAGTATAGTCGTTGTGAACCAAAAGAATATGCCGTCGCAAATAAAGTTTACGAGTTGACTTTTTTTTTCTTTTTTTTTTCTTTTATTCTTTTAATTTTTTTCAAAATCTCATATATATATCGATAAATAAGCTTAGTCTAATTAAAATCTATCTACCCACTTCAGTATTCGAAAAAAACCTTTGAGATAAGCCTACGCAGTGCCCGCTAGTCACTTGAGTTTTGAACAGGTATGATTCAATCAATTTTTACGTCTTTATGAACAAGTACAACCATTGAAATACTATACGTCATCACTTAAGATGTTATTCGTGTTCTCATCAATACTACGAAAAAAGGTAAAAATGGATACGACATATTAAAATATCTTTAATAATAACTATTATTGTTGTTCTCTCACCTTCCGATAGGCTTGTGTATCTATAAATATCGACAGTTTTTGTTTTGACCACGCAAACGTATCCTATCATTTCATTTCCTTTCTTTTAAAAACCCTGCAAAACTAACTCAATTTTTACCGCACCAATTAATCGGTCAAGCGATAAGTAATCCATCATAACACGTAGCTTGTTCATTAGTTTTATTGTCGGCGAGTTGGTCTGTAATTTTCCCAAAAAACAACTAACGATATGATCTTATTTTCCTTTAGCAAAACCTGTGCTCCCTGCTAATTAATCCCACGACAGTCATCTAACTAATAGCAGCAACGATTGCATGTTGTTTTGTCCCTAAGTATTGAGCTGATCTCATTTAGAAATGACGCTTTATTGCTTTGAGGAAACCTCGAGTTTGTTTCCATGATGTACAACACGGACCACTTTGATATATTTAGTGCTAAGCCAATAAATGAATTATGGATAGAGGAAAACCGCAAAGTACGTTCTAAGGCTAATTCTCGAGTTTAATTGGTTCAAAGGGTTTTGAGGAGTCTCTAACGTGTTCAGTCCTTGTGTGTACTTTGGGATATCTGTTTTGTTTTTACGTAATTCCGGCTCGATGTTGCAATCATTAGTTTGTGGTAAACTGCGTATTCTTACAGACTTGGTTACTGTACATTGATGGAGAGTACTCAGAATAAATGACACTAAAATTTCAAAGAACATGGCCGACTCGGATTCAGGAACTCACATCTCTGACATAACGGAAAACAATCCTGATGACCTTGAAGCGAAAAACGAAGGTAACAAAACCTAACTTAAAGCAATTTTTTTCTAACATAAACATCCAGTCGTCAAACTCATAAATTATCTAAATACTGAATGGTTAATAATCTTTTAAAAAATTTGCTAAAATTTCACAACAAAAGGAAATAAAAACAAAAAGAAATACAAAACATCTCGAGCAATCCGCATTTGGAACATTTTTAAATATAGATTTACTTTATTTGTGAGAGCTTTTAGCGCCTTAACGGAAGCGACGTTTTATCGACTTTCACGATCAACGTTTTCATTTGATATTTTCAATATTATGCAACCAGTATTTTGCAATCAAGTACGATCCCTTTTTACCAGCTCCTTTTTATTGTTCAACTTTGGAGAAATCATTATTCAACATAAACTCATATTTAGGAATTACACTTTTAGGAATTAATTGAATCAAAAACTGAGTTGAGGTGATCATTTAATCTATTTTGATTATTTAATCATTCGTTTCGAAAAAAAATTATCATGTTACGACATGAATAACTACCATAAAACGAAACGGACCTCTTCTCTTATCGGAAATACTGTAGGAAATCTTCCAACCAGCAAGGGATCGTTTTTCACGGCTAACAATGGTTCTTTGTCCACCAAATATTCGCTAAATTTAACGTATCTTGATGCCATCGACCAAGAGGAAGTTTCGTAGTCCATTTAGGTGAAATTCTGTAATTTTTTCTCGCTCCATCAAGTTGCTACGTCCCAGTTGTCAGCCTTGTCAAAACGTACTTAGAACGCCGGCAAGTATCGTTATTTGTATAATCGATCTAACATCGAGACAGTACTTCATGTCAACACTAGCTTATCGTCTTCCTCGAGCTCGTGTCAAAACCATGATGGCGGTTTCGATAAATGCTAGTTTTAATTAAGGTCCTTGGATTGGTAACTCGTTTTTAGTGTTTAAATGATTTTGTGCGAGATTATGTAGGATTCTTTCTGACAGTCTAGAACAAAATAATCCAAGTGACCACGTAATGATAAAGCATGTTCTGCGCATGCCCGAGAGAATTGGTGGAACAGCTTAAAGACGTCCACAAATGAAGCAACTGCAAACCTAAAGCTGCTTTGCGTGTATTTGCATTACTTACTACGTTATAATATCAGGCAGGTTTTTCCTCTTTCCCCGTGTATATCGTAGTCTTATCAAAATGTATCCCACATGGAAAGGAGTGACGATGGATGATTCATGATCAAGGACACTAGTGAAACTTTGCGTTTGCTGGTCATAGCAAGAAATAAATCATCTATGACCTAGGGGCCGATTAATCTTTCCCGTTAACAAATGTCATTACTGATTCTATATACATGTTTATGTTACAGAGCGCCTTCAATCAATTATAGAGTCTACCACAACGAAACAGCCTAAGACAATCTCATTGAATGAGAATAAAAGCCCCAAAAGGACCGAAAACGAAGAAGTTATAGAACGGAAAAATATCAGGAATAGCACACCAGGAGTGAACAGCCACATTCCAGATACGACCACGTCTCTCAACTCACGGCCAACACCAAACACTCATGTCAGTCAGGCACACACGCATGTCAAGATGGATCCTCAGCTAACCGCTGTTCAGGGACATCGCACCCGAAGTAGTGACTCTCAGTCAATCACCGAAGACAATCAGGTGACTATTGCCCACGTCCACTCAGCTCCACGTGTCTTTAGGAAAGTTAACGGTGACTTAACGGCCGCACCGAAACGACAAGCAAGGCGCCAACGAAGTTTACCTCCTCGGTGGTCCCAGAACAGGAACGTTAGCGGGGCCCTCGAGGGGTATAGAGAATTTATCTTTAAACAGAAGCTTTGAAAGTTTTCAGGGAAACGACCATGGAGGTCACAGGTCTGCCTACGACTTCATGGATGCAGAAATTTATAGCAAGTCCAAGAGAGCAGCTGTAATAGATGTTGATATGAACGACAGAAGAGAATTCCAATCGGGAGATGCGAGTGACGAGGAGGAAGATGACATCTCCTGGGCACCTACTGGAATCTTCGCTGTGTTCGTGGTTACCTTTTGGACTGCTCTATTAAAGCTTATAGACAGTATTGAACAAAATGGTCCACTTATATGCTCTGAAGGGGAGGAGGTGAGGCTCTGGATTTGTGCTGGGTGTCTGTCGTTGATATACTGTTTGGCTGAGATCGTTTGGAAGAGGAAAACCTTGATCAAGGCATTATTTGGTACGATATTAATATTCACGTACATGATGTTGGGACACGCTGAACCGTTGTCTTGTCGCTTGGGAGAAGCTAGGCTGTCTGAGATTGCCAAGTGGCAAGCAGCCATGAACTTTTTCTTCGCGGCTATACTAGGCACGCGTGTTTATCAAGAAATTGCCGAGTCTATTCGCCAGAAGAAGAACAAGAAAAGAAAAGCGAAAAAGCAACGAAGGGAGAATAGAACACGACGAGAAGACTTGAGTGATGAGGATTCGTCGGTGATGAGAGTCTATCGTGTGTGAATGGCACGCGACACTGATTTGAAATGGAAATCCGACTACGATATCGGCTGCGAATCTAATTGTTTAAAAACAGGATACGATTTTTGAGCACTTTATTGCGATGTCCAAAATTGGGCGGTTGAAAAATTACCCCTCGAAAATATTGTTCTCGAAAGCTCGTTATTTTAATTTAGGAATTTTCTTTAATTTTGGTCATTTCACGACGTAATCTTTGATCTGCGGTGATGAAGAACCGTGATAATGATGATGACAAAATTATAGGCAAGGACGGCAAAGTATGGCCGAGTACATCGTACATAGCTGGACAGTTGTGATTGGATGCATGGCTGAATAAACCAGCAAGTGAATTGACTCAAAACTGATGGCCAAGTATAGCGAATTATAACACGAGTACACTGAAATATGACAGTGGATGGTGTACAAGTAAGATGGCTCCTCAGTAAATTATATATTTATATGTATATACGCTCGCGGATCTCCCATACTGTATCTATACTGTATATACATATATAAATAAATAAATAAATGAATGAATATATATATATATATCTGACCAATCACAGCCCGGCATTGAAAGTTAACGGACAACAACAAACTTTCATAAGGAATATGAATTATTACTGACGAGTTCAGTCTGGCAATTATTTAAAGTAGTTTCAGGAATGCTAATTTTCAAAACCTAGGGGTGGGGAGGGAGAACGTGTATGAAGTATGAAGAAAAGCAATAAAAAATGTTTCAAAAAGCACGTACCTACAAAAAAATGTTCTTGCAAAGATGTCTGCAAAGAAGGCTAGATAACTGTTCGTCTTATCTCCACGTATATAGGACCGAGCCGTCATAGGTAGTTACTGTGATGCCTGGATTAATGTGAAAAAGGCTGATTGTTTGATTGTATTTATTTAAACTCATCCCTAGTAGATTAGCTTGGCGTTAGGCTTGTTCGGTTGGATGAGAGGGGCCTGACACAACTCACCGTGCACCTGTCACACTGACGGTCTGAGCAGTGGAATACTTACCTTTATATACCTACCATAGGGAGGGAGGGTGGGGGAAATGGGAACAGCTGCTATCGCAGACTACGTATTCGCTGCTACTCAGATCGAGTCCGAGCTTTGCCTTAATTTTATTACAACATATTTAAATACGATGAATGCATCCGACAAAAAGATAGGTCAGACAGAAGGTCAGACTGGAACTGTTGAACGGAATATTTGTATAGTCAGCATGTTATTATTAGCACGATATATTCTAGTTTGACTTGCTTGTTCTCAACGTCCATGCGGCCCAAAAACAAAAGCCTCAAAGACATCGGGACAAACTGGAAATCAAACTGAACATTTTAATTCAGTATCATCGATTCTGGTTTGACTAGTTTTCCATAGCAGTCTAAGAAAATGGGATCTAAACCTAACTGAGCAAGCTGTGTAATACTGTAATACACAATTTGGAACCACAGTAATTTTCCAGCCTGCCACATTATATAAAAACTAGACACATCTCTGCGTCTCGGGCTTCATAGCAGAAAATCGAAACATAACATTACTCAATTGTCAACTGCGTTCGAAACCGCGTGGCGACGAACTGAGGAATATGCAGCATAATAATACTCAATAAAGCCCTTCAACCATATCTTATAGACTGGAATGGCGGTAGTTAGCATTTTAGTTGTCTGCTCAACATTCAAAGTTTTAACAATGTCAGGACACTCATCTTACAGATTGAAGTCGAATTGAGCTTGTTGGGTTTTGTGAAGGGAAAACCAGAGAACTTGGAGAAAAACATTCAAGACTGCAGATCAGTTCCGCTTCGTTTTCTGCATTAACACTGCATTTTGTTTCATTGGCTAATATTATGCAAGGATAATCAATCCTATGTGTTTCCTGTCCTTGACCTCAGATTTGCTAACGTTTACCGTTTGGTAATTGGATAAGTCACGTTCCGGTGTCAATGCCAGGATGATATTACAGATGAAGAAGCACAAATAATAATCGTCAATTATTGTTAACTTGGGCAACTTTCTTTCTCAGTCCAAAGTGCTTGGTCATCCAGTGCCTTCAAAGACTGGTTTTGTGTTCAGAATGTCTTAATTTCGAGCAAGACAATATTTTTCGTTTCTATGACAACTTGTCGCACGCTTCCTGTTGATGCGTTAAAGCGAGTTTCAACAGGATGATAGTAGGCCAGGATTTGGAGAAGTCACGTAACAACGACAGCGTGCGAAAAGTCCCCCGCTCGGTTTCCTATAACAGGTTGTTCCGGTTCCTTTGTCATGGCTATAAAAGGACTCCAGTTCTCGAAGGACATAAGCAAACGGTAACTAGCCATTTTAAGTAGAAAAGAAAGCAAAGCAAAAAAGTTCTTCAGTGATATTTGGAGCAACTCTACGAAAAAAAGGTAAGAGCTTAGTATATGCAGCTCTATTGGTCTAGAAAATACTGCACGCTTCTAGATTAGTCCAGTAATGTTTCAGCATCAATTTTACAGTGTTACTTCTTTTTCACTTTTTTTTTCGTTTAAGTGTAATTCTTTCCACTTACTAGTAGATTTTGGTATTCTTATTCTTATTTTTTCAGCATGATGGTGAAACGAATCCTTATATTGTTATTGTGTAGCTTTCTCGAGTCGACGTGTGCATTCTGGCAGTCAACGATTAACACTGGGCTAGAAGGAATGAGGAGAATCGAATGTCAGGTAATCTAGTTTTATTGAATTATATTTATTTTATTTTTTTATTTTCTTTATTTTTTTTTATTTTCTCTTATTTATTTCTTGAATCAAATCAAGTTTGAATATGATTCTCGAGTTTTCCTTCAAGCTTTTCGAAGCACGATAACATGCAGACGTCACTGGTTCATGATATGACATCATATCTATGAAAATAGAAATGACTTTATGCATCCGTTTAAAAATGGGTCAAACATATGTCCTAGTTCTACAATCTAGCATAGATTGATGATGATATTATAATACGCTGATATATCGCCTGCAAACCCTACAAACACTAGTTGAAATATCATGTTTTGTTCCCTACAGTCTATTGCAAAGTCACAGTTCAAAAACCAGTTCAAAAGTTACTGCAAAGTTGGTAGAATCTCTGTCATTGGGCTGGACGTTGGGCGCGGGCTATTTCGTCTGCCAAATAATCAATTATCGTTCAATGGAAACGTCCTGAGGACGAGTGACGTCACGTTCATGACGGAACAAGATGGCTATGGAAGCATCGTAGCCAAGTTCAACGGTGCAGTACTTAAGTGTAGCGGTCACGGGGGAATGAAGCGAAAGACATGCGTCATACCACGAGCAAACAGACCTTGGTCTGGACAAATCACTGTCACAGTCTTTGGTACAGGAGGATATAATCCTTCTACGAGGTATAATATGAGAGGAACACCAGGTAATGTACTTTGAGCACTCCAAGCGTTTTGACCTGAATTTGTGATGTTTTCGAGATAGTATGCAACAATGTTAAAACTACGGAGTAAACATTAATCGCTTGTGGTGACTTGATCCTCTTTAATTTTGCAGTTTGTTTAAACTCCGGATACGAAGGAGATAACTGTGATACCGGTAAGTTAATACCACAACAGCCCGCTTTCAGTGAGTGGTTGTGGGCTTCTTCACAAGAATATGCCTGGCGAAAGATATTCCGAATAAAGAGTTTTGTTTCCTTGCTTTGCTTCTAATATTTTGTGTTTTTTCTTAGATATCAACGAGTGTGAGAGGTACAAAGACAAACGGCTGTGTCAGTGGCAGAACGGCTGTGTTAACACACTCGGTAGCTACAGGTGTACCTGCCCAGCAGGATTCAAAGTATCGGTTAAAGACTTCAGGCTTTGTGATCCAGGTATGGTAAAAATGTACTTGCATGTAAATCATCTTATTTAGAGTCTAAACTTATGGCTCTTTGAGCTAGTTTTATTGTACTTATGATTACTATATATATCATGCCCATGATAAGAGCTTCCCTTGGGACTGAATGACTTCATCTTGTTGGCAGAAGTGTTTTATTGACAGCAACAATAATACGTGGTCGAACTGTCAAAATGTATCGTCATAACATCGAAACCAGCGTATGTGAAAGCCTCAAACCAGGAAAGTCGATCATGATTTATGCCATTTGGTTAATATATTTAACCACTGGTTTTCTGATACTTGCAGATCCACCACAAATCTACAGCAAGCCTGTTACCATGACAGCCATGTTTGGCGCCACGACTGTATTACCTTGCCAGCATAAAGCACAACCCTTAGCTATAGTCAAATGGCAACTAGGAAGGCGAGTGATAGCCATTAAGCAAGCAAACGGTAAGAAAATGAATAATGGTTAGTATACGTACTCAGATTTTTTGGGCAGCTTTATAGGGAAGATGGCGATACATTTGTTTGTTTTGTTTTGATTTGATTGAAAGATTAATCGATGTTTTACTTGGTTGTGCATTAGTAGCAGTGAAACGTGGCTTAGTACCTTGAAGGATGTCTTGTTTCGTTGAATGTGCTGAGCTACCACGGTCAACCATGTTGGAACCACGTTTAAAATGTTTAAATCTTTAACGCATACCTCTTTCGATTTGGATATATCAGACTCTTAACATGTAAGAATATGTTTATTATTAAACATCCAGGATTGATACAATAACAAAACTCTCAGTTTCAAGTTTACCGTGAAGTGATATCGTATCACTTCGATCACTGATATAGTTTTTATTCACTGACACTGATATCGACCCTATCGTACAGGTGCAACCCAAACCATTGATGACGCAAAGCTGACAGTACGTCAGGACGGTGGTCTGGTTATCAAGTCAGTAGCATATGGTGACGCAGGGGACTTTGTTTGTGTTGTACTTAATAATCAATTCTTGGCCAGCGTCAAGCACACACTCAAAGTTGAATGTAAGTATTTGGTATTTTGGTGAGAACGTAACTAGACCAAACAGCCACTCAAAAAACTAGTTGGATTATTGTCTACGGAAATAAGGATTTTTTTTTTGAGAAATTCTATTACACTATTCTATTTTGAAACAACAGCAAAAGCTCTGTCTTTGCGAACAAATGGTTTCCTTATTTAATTCATTTTTGTGCACATTTTGTCCAGTGATGTAAATCAGTGCCAAAATAGTCCTTATAGTATTTAAAGTTACTGAAGGAATGGCCCAAAAAAGGGATTTCCGCCAGTCTAAATCATCAACAATCTTCATATACATGTGGTTTTGGCTTGAAATGGCTTCCCATTGTCTTCCAGTAAGTTTTCCTATAGTTTTAGAGCGGTTTTCGCGAGTGGGAAAAGGTAAAACATGCTACTGTATAACATCGAAATGAATTCCCATTGTCTTCGCGTGATTCATCCTCTTTCATAAAGTAGTTCAGTAAACGGCTACTGTACGCTTATGAATTTGCTGTTTCATTTCTATTGCATAACATTTCATCGAACTCTTTTTTCACAGCTGTTCCACTAATGGATGTTCAACACCTTATCAGCGGTAACTACACAAAACAGCACGCGTATCATGTAGGAGACAACGTGACTATTGATTGCCAAGTGATTGCTATGCCGGTACCTGTGATCTCTTGGACTAAAAACTCCCAAGCTCTTCAAACGACACAACGCTTAAAGGTTGGTTAACACAACTAACTATCCAATGAAGGGTTGGAAGAGGGTCCACTTAAGCTAATCATGAAGGGTTGGAAAAGGGTCATATACACTAAAGCTGGCATAGAGAAATCGAAACAATCGAACATCATTCCGCTCTTGCATGCAATGTAGCCAGCGATAGATTTTTTGAGTGACATCTCATGTAGTGACATTTCCTACGACGTGAATGGGGTGGGGCTTATGCAAATTACCCACGACATTCCTGTATCGGTAATTTGCATAACCCACCCCCTTTTGCATGATTGGCAGGAGAGTGAAAATCAAACCCAGGACTGAAGTTCGAAAGACAAAGGGTACTGTAAATGTACTTCGGAAGGGGTCTAAGGCAGTTCTCGGTACAGGGTGATTAACCTCTTTTTCTATTTTTTCATTTTTCCTAAGGTTACACAAACGAAAATGGAGGATGTTCCACTTGAGTTAGAAGGTGCTCTTCAATCTAGACTTGAAATAACTGGAGTTCAAACATCTGATGCAGGAACGTATACATGCAACGCAACGAATACACATGGCGTTACTAGTAAAGCAATCTCGGTATCGGTAACGCAATGATAGATCGCAATTGACGTTTCTGTAACGCAATGTTTACAAGGTGACGCTGTCTCGTATAAATGACGCAGTGGTTGTAGAACAAACACGCAAAAAAAAACCCAGAATATTAAACTAATGATTTAATTAGAAACGAACCAGTTGCAGTTGCTTTTATATGAAACATGTAATTGATGTGTTCAATGTGTGTAGTTGATTGGTTAAATGTTTTGCATGATCTGTTAATTTTACAGTCAACGGTTGAAATTTGAACACTTTAGCGTACACATCAGAGAGTCTCGCTAAATTGCTCATTTTTCAGAATGTTAATCACAGACAGATAAACTCTTCCATAAACAATGTATAAATAAGCTTGATTGTTTTTCTTTTGAAGCAAAAAAAAAAACGGTTTGAATTTATAGTGGAAGTCAGAATGTGGAGCATGCGCATATCTGACGACCTAGAAACTGGGCCTTCCGTTTAGTGTTAACCCTGGGTGCAAGAGGTCCGTGTGCCGCACATCATTTAAAGCTGAAGTCTATTAATCCCTTTTTTCTTATTTATTCATTTACGGGATGAGATAGTACAAGGACGTCCGTATTTCTGAAATTTTGTCAGAATATACTCCATCCTTTTGTGGTACAGAAATACAATAAATGAAGGTTACCAAATTATTTCTCTGCTGAATACCAAGCAAATGCATGGTAGCCATCGAAAAGACGCGCGCGTGCGCGCTAGCGGTTCCTGACTCAGGGTCATATAACACCGTAATATTTCTACCACGACTTGTCCTAAAAAGAAACTACGGAAGGATTATTGCGATTCTAACCCGCGCGATTCCACGAGAGTTCATTTCCCCCGCCTAGAAAGCCTCAGCTATTTCCAGCCCTTAACTGACAATATCTGGTCTGATCAAAGTCGGCTGGGCATGCATGGATAACTCACCCCGCTGAACAAACCCTGTATGTAACAACCTATAGGTTGATGAAAGTCAGGGCATGGCAAAGTTACAGATCAAATCCTGAAAAAACCTTCTAGTCAGGGTACCGCTAACTCACCCCGCTGAACAAACCCTGTAACAACCTATGGGTTGATGAAAGTCAGGGCATGACAAAGTCACAGATCAATTCCTGAAACAACCCTCTAGTCAGGGCATGGCTAAATCACAGATCAATTCCTGAAACAACCTTCTAGTAAGGGCATGACTAAATCACAGATCAAATCCTGAAACAACCTTCTAGTCAGGGTACCGCTTGGTGATAACGAAATTAAAAAAGTCGATCATACGAAGTCGCTCGGCGTTATCAAGAAAGTCTCCTCTTGCATAGGAGCCTTAAAACGCGTGCGTCCTTCTATCTCGATCAGTTCTGCCATTAAATTTATAAAAAGCTTATCCTGCCTCACTTCGACTACTGTAGTACGGTGTGGAGTTGGCTTAGTCAACATATCAACAGAGGTTCTGGCGGTCAGGGTTTCAATTGACTATTGCATAAACGATACTAAATCAACCAGCGATCTAATGAAGGACTACTCGCGATCCTTATCAATACGGGCACCCTTGGAATCATTAGAAAGTTTTTCTACTATCACGTGAACTCCTCATCTCTTGATCATTATTTACAATTTTAGGCTCTGGTTTACTACTGATTTTCTATGTGTTTTTTCCCCTTGGTTCTGGTTTCTAGGTAACCGCGTCCTTTGAGTACATACAGGAAGCCCGAGGTTTCCTGGGTCAAGCGAGAGGTAATAGGCATTCAAACCTTTCGAGAATTCCAGTGTGGTAAACTGTTTTTACGCCTGTGCCATCTCATCGTCGTCAGAATCGCTGTCACTCAAGTATTCCTCTACAACAGTCTTTCGTTTCTTGACAACGGACACAACAAGGCCTATTAAAAATGCCTGTCGAGAAAGAAAGGAAGGAATCAACATCAAAACAACTTGTGATTAAGTACTTTTGCCTGGAGTGAGAGAAGGACCATTAGATAATTGTGCGAGGCGGGCGAGGGGGGGGGGGGGGGGGGGAGGGGGCGTAAATCCAAACAAATATCTAGCAAACACAAAAGAAAATGCTCACAGGGATTGCTGCTGCTGCAAATCGTGCAAAATAAATTCCTACAAACCCCACCCCATCAATTATCTAATGGTTCATCCCTAAGAACTTGCAATTATATCTGCATTTTTCATGCAGTTATGAAAAACCTTTCCAAGAATATTCTATTCTCAATAGTGCTGTGCAACTTCAAAAATAATCTCCACCGCAAAATGAACTCGACCGATGAACTACCGATGCTCTCATCAGAATCAGGTAAGACAAGAAATCTAGACTCACCAACAGAAACAGCCAGGTACCCCAGTAATAGCAAGCACCAAAAAACCACACCTTGTAGAAAAAACGGTGGAGGAACACTGAAATCCGCGTCATCAGACAATCATCTAAAGACAAAGCAATAATCATGAATTTGACGATGATAACAGCAGCAATGACATGAACAATGCGGGATTACCCAACAGCCAAATAATAAAAAAGGTCGACACCAAAACCGAATATAGTATTTATCTGACTCCTGAAACAAGCTCTAGGCTGATCAAATTCAGGGCACGGTTACTCACACATTAAACTCTGAAACAACCTCTGGGCTGCATGTTCAAAGAGCATATAGTTAACTCACAAATTGGATTGGGATTTAGTACTGAGTTTTGGGGAAAGAATGAAAAACAGAGAAGCCGAATGAACCCCTGTATCAAGGAAGAGACGTAAGGAACTCTGCTCAGAGACCTGACACCCAGAGGGGAGAGGCGAGTGCAGGAAATGGTTTACTGTACATTTTGTTTTAAATTTGAGCATTAAATTTGAGGGGAACTTTCCGAAATTACTAACGTTCCATGTGCTTTAACGGAAGTCATACTATTGTATATCGGCAAAGTGCCTCTTAATGTCAAGGACAGAAAATCAGCGAATACCCGATGCTAAATACATGTACTGTACGTACCAGAAGAAACCTCAGTGGAACAGACATTTGTTGTGATGGTTGTGGCATTGTTTACAGTACTGTTACTCTTCAAAGAAAACGAATAAAAAAATTATAAATAAATAATGATCCAAGTTCTTCTGGTCATCTGGTTGCAAGTTTTCTTTGGTTTCCTAGTCTTTCTCTTCAGAACGTAAGTACCCAAAAGAAGTTGATTGGGGTACAGGACATAATGTTGGCTGCCGTACATAACGTACTGGGGTGCAAGGGTTATAGTGGACAGGGTACAGGACTTACCATGTAATGTTGGCTGCCGTACATAACGTACTGGGGTGCAAGAGTAAACAGCATAATGTTCAGAGACAGCACGATCAACATCAACATGACACACATCATCAACAGGGCTTGAGGTAGGGTGTGTCTGGGACGAATTTTGAACAGCTGGTGATAAACGTTAAGGAAAACAGAAAAAACACTAACAGGAAACGAGATCATTTGTTAAGATATTTGATAAATACTGTGCCATCTTAAGCTCGAGTGATTGCTTTCGTGCGATGTACCACAAACAGCACGACATGAAGAAATAGAAAACGCTGTCATGTAAAGCACGCGGGGTTGACATAACACGAGAGTAGAAGCACGGCGCGTAGTGGAGTGCTTCTGGACATTAATCGAGTGTTTTGCCAATCCCCAAGTGCTTTATGACACAGCAGACAGCATAGCAGCAAGTTTTTTATTTCTTTTATAAAATACAAATTACAATAATAGATAGGAATGACACAACGGAAAGTGCGCGCACGTGCAATGTGCTCTCATAAAGCTCACGTTCCAAACCAATCAGAACTGCGACATTCATAACAGTTATTTTATAATGCCCTATGGTACAGCCTTTGGGTAAATATTAAAAGTAAAACAAAATTCTGGAACTTTAACAAAGTTATTTATAACATGCTCGTTCAAATTGATGGATGATTCAGTAGTTGAAAATTGTCCTTCACAAATAAGTGGTTTCAAACAACGTAGTTCATATAAAGACTGTTAGAATGATAACTAGTGCAAAATTATTTAAACACACTCAAATATTATTAGAGAATCTGTCGGTCTTTCCTCTGTAATTGTATAAAGGATACTTTAATCCAGCAGCACCTTATACCAGCACGCTTGACCCCAGCCATTGAAGCATATATGAAATACAACACTATTGCAACGAACAGGCAATAGTCCAAAGGAAATACCTTGAAAGAAAAATAATGTCATAATAATATCATAATAAGTGTATTTTATTAACACTACACTTGTTGAGAACTTAAAAAACTTTGGAAAATTTTCAGGGGGGAGCAGGCAATAGTCCAAAGGAAATACCTTGAAAGAAAAATAATATCATAAGTGTATCTTATTAACACTACACTTGTTGAGAACTTAAAAAACTTTAGAAAATTTTCAGGGGGGAGCAGGAAATAGTCCAAAGGAAATACCTTGGAAGAAAAATAATATCATAAGTGTATCTTATTAACACTACACTTGTTGAGAACTTAAAAAACTTTGGAAAATTTTCAGGGGGAGCAGGCAATAGTCCAAAGGAAATACCTTGAAAGAAAAATAATATCATAAGTGTATCTTATTAACACTACACTTGTTGAGAACTTAAAAAACTTTAGAAAATTTCAGGGGGGAGCTAGGGGATTTTATAGCAACAAAAATATTGCAATTGTTACAGAAAATATCCATACTTCCCCTAACAGCAAGCATCATGACATTTATACTACAGCTGTACACTTCCAGAATTCCTTTCGGTAGTTTTTTGTTATGCCAATTTTCACTACTATCTGACATTCCCAAAGTACAGTAGTTTTAATATTTGAATATGAAAAGCTATTTGAAAAAAGATTGTGGCAGTTTAGGTATGAAGTGTCATTAACATTAATGTCTTTTTGTAGCTGGGGGAAGTAATACCTGCTGTGCGTACACCATAATGATGTTGATAGGGTTCGGCAAATGGGCCTTGGGCAGAACATAACCATATTTATAACCTTCAGAATGGATTGCCTTGTCAATGCTGGAAAAAATATGAAAAAATCATTATGATGCAAGAATGGGTTAGTAGACTAATTGATGGACTGGTGAATGGATTTGATTAATTGGAACAATATTGTTACAAAGATGAACAATTGTAAAATTAGTGAGTTCTAAATTATGCTTTGATTGGTCGAAATGCCATTTCAGAAGAGAATATCTAGCATACACAGACTATTTTTCCCCCATTTTCCATTTTTTGTGCTCAGAATTTAAGCTGTCATGATAGGAAAAAAATAAAAACGACATTTTTCATGAATTTGTGCTCTTGTTGTTTCATAAAAAATACATTCAGCGGTTTTTGCTTTAGGTACCCTGATCTACTGTAAACATGTGGAATGCTGACTGTAAGTTTTACGTGCTGGAAACCTCCTGTGCATACAGCTTTATCTTTTTATTAAATTATAACTAGTGGATATCCTCACCATGTAAGAAGAAGTGAGACAAAAAGAAGTAGTGAAAAGAGCAAGTAGAATACTCCAAACACAACTTCAAATGGACGGCAGCACTTGAGGCATTTGTTAAGCCATCCAAGTTGTGCACTTTCAAGCCTCCTATCCTGTCTGGTTAACAAATGCTCCTCATCCTCCAGTTGTGATAGTTGTCTCCTGTCCCTTCTGTTCATGGAGCGACCATCTTTGTACTTGGCTTGGATCATTCTTGTTCTCTCTCTGTTATCCTGGATTCTTCTGGAGACAGCTTCCTGTTCTCTCTGCAGGAACAACAGAACAGAAAAAGCATGATTGTGAGAACGGATACAGTAGTTTATTTCACTGGACCAAAATATGGGTGTCGTAAAATAATATTTCGAAATGTATCTTCCACTAGTAAGAATAACTATTTCAAAAATAAATCGGTTTCCATCATAGAAATCTAAATCATGATCCTACAGTTAGTGCACTAGTCCAAGAACTGTGGAGCACACTGTGTGTGTATGTAGGGAGAGGGGGTGGGGTGGGTGAGGGGTGAGGGGGTGGGAGTGGGGTTGGGGAGGTTTAGTGGAAAATATAGCAGAATGTTCTCTTCAGTATGCCTACAATGTAAGACTAAATGCTTGTATGTGTGAGTGTATGTAGAAAGGGGGTGGGCATGGGGATGTGGAGGTTAAGTGGAGAATATAGCAGAATGGGTTTTTTTTAATATGCATAAGACTAAATACAGGGTAGCCTCATTCTTGAAAATTTAGTGGATATTACATGAAACCAATTATATAGTAACGTGAGCACAATAACACTTCCAGCTCCTCCCTCTCTTACTCTCTCTGTAGTCTATAGACATTTGAAATTGCTCTTTCTAAGTTGCTCTTCTACTTTTTGTTATAATAATGAATGGCTTAAACTTACCTTTGCACTTTTAAATCCTTTGAGCATTGCAAATGGGAGTGCTGTCATGCCATAAGCCTAAAAAAAGAAAGTTGTACAGTAGAATAATTAATGAGAATTTAATCCTTTGAGCATCTCTGTCATGTTGGTCGTCTTTTTAAAAAACCATTTGTTGTGTCAACCAACATGGTGGTTATGTCCTTTTATTCTTATGGGAAGGTATGCTGTCAATTATAGTTAATTCTTCCATTAATACTGTAGCCTGTAACCTTACCGTATAGGAGATCATGATAAGCAGCCCAATGAGAGACAAGAACCCTATCAATAAAGATAGTGCTGTTTCTCCCTCTAAAAAAAACACACACACATAAAATCAATAAGTCTGTGAGTACTAAAAAATAAAATATAAAATGAACCTGGAATAGTTGTTTCCAAATTTGTGGAAATCCATGGGAATGTATGGTTTGGCACAGTCATACAGTCACTTCTCCATTATTTTCTCAGGCACTTGAGTGCTTGTTAAAGTGTACTTTTTAACATATTCAATATGCTAAATTTCTTTTTTTATATATAGATTCATGAGTAAACTCTCACTTTACATGTAATTGGCTAATTGCAGGATTCTGTTCAAAGCCTATAAAAGTCTTTCAATCTCAGTATCTGCTCTGGACACATGGCAGTCAAACAATACTGTCATGCCAGAAAGAATTCTATTGAACACTATCTAGTGATTCAGCTGATGACCATCCCGCATAACAGAAATATCATCTAGTGGATATATCAATCAATCGATCAATCTTTAATTGAGTACCGTTATTGAAAGGATAATTATATAAAATTGATATATAACAGAAGATTGGTCCTAACCAGTTGTAGTAGCCGTAGGCTAAACGAGACAACTGGGGATATAATCAATACAGTACATATTTAACAAACATAAAGCACTGCAATAATAAGACTTCTATACTAACTGTTTGCACTCAGTTCATCTTTCAAGAAGAGAAGTTTCTGATCCCATTGGGTTATATTTTTAGGAGGCTGCTTCAGTGGTGCAAATGCTCTGAAATAAAACCAAAAACAGAGTCATTAGAATTGGAGTGGTATCTACAATAGGGGTATAATATTGGTTTGTGTACCTTTAAATTGCAACCTTTAAAATATACGTCAATAGGTCAATTTAATATATGAATCTTAGAACCTGGACACTAGCAAATTGAGCAATCTGATTGGATAGATCGCATCACAGACTGGTCTAGATTCTCCTGTATTAACCAGTCAGATTGCATATTAATCTTACAGCAAACGAAATTTGTCCTTTTCAATGAAAAGTGGTCATATAATAAAACTCTTAGTATCAACCGAGCTTGGTCGGTCTGTATGGGATAATCTTGACAGAGGTCGTAATGTACATTCCCACCTTGGTCAAGACTATCCCGTACAGACCTCCCACTCGGTTAGTAAGATCTAAATATAGATCAAGTCCTCACCCAACCATAAGAAGAACACAAGCCACGATAAAAAATCCAATAGTGTATTTTGTTGCATTACAAACCCTCTAGAAATAAAAATTGAATATTTGTGGTTAGAAAAGTGAAGTCTGAGATATAAACCAATAAAACCATTTTGATGTGCATATGCAAATAAGCCTGGTCAGAGACAGTAAATATTCACCTGTGTACATGTGTACTGAAATTATGCACCCCTTAAAAAATGGGCTATCTTTTTCAACAAAAAAATTGCATTATCAAAAATACATATTACAGTAGTGGTTATTTTGGACATGAATAACAAAGTAGAAAGTGCGCTCTCATGCTGTGTGCTCTCATATTTTCATATAATAATATTATATATAACCAATATTTATACGTGTACATGTTCACAACCAACCAAATCACAAGATTTTTAACACCAATTTTTATTTAAGATTAATATTATCATTATTAAAAAACCTGCTTGCTACAATGTCTACTCTTTGGTTGTCATACCTCCCTGGTAGTGACATCCTCATCTTTTTCTTCAAAGAAGAAGTACATGAATGGCATGAGCACAAATATTAGGAAGGCCAACAATCCATACAGAACTTGAAAGGAAAAAATATTATCAAATCATAAATATTTCAAATGAAAAACAAAATAGACACAAAAAAACATAAAATAGAATTAATAAAGTCTGAAAATGGGATACACACATTTTGCATTAAACTTTAAATAATATTTTTTGTTAATTTGCATGTCTCAATTTCTGAAATATTTTTTGAATACAAAATATTATATAAAAACCTGTATTTCTAGTTATTTCATGAGTAACATAATATATCTTATTTCTATAGGCTATATATAACATCACGCCTTTGTAAATGCCCATGGTTTCCAGAAAGCTTTGCCGTGACATCAGCCCCATCCCCTCCCCATGAGGAAGGTAGCTTCTATTGCTACACCATGTTTATACAATCATGCACATGCTTTTATAATAATATTGAATAACCATACCATAGTATGTAGTGCTAACAGCATCCTCCAGGTCATTTCTGCTTGCACTACTTGAACCCCACTCCTGAGAAAGTAAAAAGATCAAACCAAAGAAAAAATCACTTTCTTGAACCCTGAAATAAGTTTCTTGGATCCTGAAACGACACCCTGGGTTGACCTAGTCTGGGCAGGGATGATTGAGTCGCAGATCATGCCGTGTAATAACCTCTGGGTTGACCTAAGTCTGGTTAGTGCTGGCTCACAGATCAAATGATCCTGAAATAACTCCTAAGTTGACCTACTGTATATTATCTAGCGTTGCTAGCGTACAAAGAAATTATACTCAAGAGAATGGAGAGATGGAGAATGGTATTTCAGCTAGCTGAATTGAGCTTCAAAAGATTGGTTGTTTACTACAGTATTTAAACCAATCCATCCAGTTAAGGAAATTTGTTTAAAAGTAGGAAAACAATGGGAAACTTTAATCTCCAACAAATGTTACATGCGTCTACCAGAAGAACCGAAAAAAAGTATAGTGGGAAATGTGGATTCCCTCAATCAGAAGACTGGGTTTCCTAGAACTTTCCAATGGGAATGACACATACCATTTGTTTTTCCAACCAGCAAATGGAAAGCACCCTAGTACTAACCTTCCAAGTTCCATCAGATTTTTTTAAGTATGATACCAAGAATATATCCACTGGAACCAATGCCGAGGTTAATAATGCTATAGTCAGTGCAACAATAGCTGTGATAGTTGAGGACACCTCTGACAAGGAGCTATCTTGGTAGTAACGAATGTAAAACCAAGAAAAAATAATTGTCATCTGAAAAAAGAAATAAATAAGCAAGCAAAATTTATATGTAAGCTTCTTGAAAATACATCATTATTTTAAAGAATTTTAAAGAGATTTCAGCAACTGCACATCTTGTCATACAGTAAGAGAGAAAATTTATATGGAAAAAAAATAATATATCCTCTCAATAAGATGAATAAAAATTAATTCATATATTTTTCCGTCTAAATAAACTATCAAGCATAATATAAGTCTTACAGGTGCATGCACATGTAAGCTATCAATATTAATCCATCTTGCTACTAGTGCTAAGAGTAAAAACATGTTTAACAGTGGATATGGTTTATATTCTCGCCTTTTTCTTTATACTTAAGCTGTATAACCTTATCTGTCTGTACTTATTTTTGTACCCTTAAGTGATACATAAATCTCTTTTACTCCGACGAAGGAAGCGTTCGAAACGTCAGTAGATTTTTTCATTTTTTCACGGTGTATAATTTACCTTTTTTATCATTTACTGTTTATTAGAAACACCGACGCAGCTCACACTAGTTTTAGTTAGTTATCTCTCGTTATATATAACATATATGTTGGAAAAGAAGAACCACGTTAAAGCGTGTTGAACACGTTTCTAGGGTTTCTATCAGTAACTTTGAAATGCTATTCAGAAAATAACCAAAATTACAAAGAAAACATTTGTTAAAGGAGAATCTAATATGATAAGCTCCATAATGCAGATGAACTTACCACGACAACGACAGTAAAAGGGATCCATCCTTCGGCCAAGACTTCATGAGGTATCGCCATCTTTTTTCCTCCTACGTCTATAATTTCTCCCTCGGCCGAATACTTCATGTGAGTAAATTCATCGTAAATGATGACCTATCGATGCACTATTTTAGAGCTACATAAAGTAATTCCCTCTTTCCTACTTCAAAACAAAGACGCACCTTGTCGCCCCAGGCCTATTGACCGCGTATATGAGCCCGCAATACTTGGGTCAGCGGCGGGCGGCGGGCAGTTTGAAGTGATAAACAAACAGTTCCTAACAGTTTGAAGAAGTTTTGAAAAGTTTGTAAAGAGCAAGATCGACAGGTAAAGATTTGTCCTCTACTACAATTGTGTCGTTAATATCCATAGTGAAGTCTCTATAGTGACTTTTTTGAGCTGAACAATGGATATTTGTCGAGCAATTATAACTTTAGGTATCGAATAGATTTTTCAAACGTTCAAAAGCTTTACTGTTTACAGTAATCAGTTCTTCTACATAAAATTTTGGCTTAGCTACCGTTATTTTCTTTGGTCTTCCTTTTCAGAAACTCAAATCACTTACCAGATATATACCAGGTATCTAAATCGGAAGTTAGAGTCGATCGTTTTGGGGTCATGGCAGAGGAAACGAATACTCGGAAACCGAGACTAAAGAGGAGAAGTAACGTACGTTAGATTTGGTGAATATATTACGATTAATCTCTATTGTTCTTGGCTGGAATTGCTTATCATTGTTATATTCAACCAATTTTTTTTTCAATCACATTTGGGTCCACAGTTCTAAGAAAATCTGGATTCGGAATCGAAGGAAAGTTGGCTTTTGGAACTCGGCAGAGTCGAGGCTCTCTTACGTTTACGGGGGGGAAGATATTGGACAATTTCAGTACTGAATGTTTGGCTACCTTTTACACTTTCTGAACACTATATGTTACTATGTTTTGTTGAAGGACGAGCAAGATCAAATAGGATCACAGTTCTTAAATTCAGAAGACAGGTAGGCTATATAAAAAAGCATAAATATTTGGCATTGGGCTTTCTGTCACCCTATCAGAAGCCCTTATAGAATCCAAAACTGATTAAGTTAAAAATTACAAAAATAAAGGAATAACAAATATAATTGTCAAAAATGTTAGAATTATATTCCTGTATCGTGTTTTATCAATTTAAATGAAATTCTAAGCTTTGAATAAGGTTTACTTTGTAAATTGTTTTACAAACCGGAAGAAGTAAGCATGTTCACTTGATATGAATTTTTATATTTATGAACCAGGCTTCCTGCATTCCCTAGTTGGATTTGCTAACCATATCATGACATCTCTTCTTTTAACTATCAGTCCGAAAGAAAGAAAACTTCGCAAGCTTCCATCCTTTGAGAATTTGGAACGGTCTCCCAGAAAATCCACTTCACCCTGTAAAAACTTAACAAGCACTCCACGACTCAAAGCCATGAGTGACCGTCTGCTCTTCTTTGGGAGAAAAAAGCCGTCTGATAAATACTTGAACTGTGACTTACAAATTGATAAAGCTTTCTCCTGATAGTCACAAAAATTTGCAAGCTCGTTCCACGACACTTGGGCTTTACGAGTCTCGTAGGACTAGTGATTGTAAATTCAAATGTCCAACTTGCTACAAACAATTCAGATATCTAGGTAACCTCAAGTCCCACATAAGTGTGGTGCATAAGATGGTTTACAAAGCGACCCCAAAACGAGTCCAGTATTGACATCATCCAACGGCCAAAATAAACAAAAATCCTACGAGTGTCATTTGTGCTTCAAAAAGTTCAAGTATTTGGGTAATCTCAAAACTCATCGTAAAGTCCACAGCAGTTTGAACTAACGACAAGACAACAGTCATTTGGTCAAGATGTGTTTTACTGTTTCAGCGCCAGGGTCAGGATTTCTAGTGTTTTTAGTCAAATAATCAATAAATGTCAGACAAAGATGGGACTCTCAAATCAGCAGAAACTGAAACTATCAACTATTAAGTTATTCGACAAAGACATTCCGGTATGTTGAACGGATCGACCATATCTTCAGTGACTGCACTGCTTGGACGGGAATTAATACGAATGGGAAATATGACACTCAAGTTTTTTTCGTCCATTTGAACCACCCCGGCAACGATGTCTATGTCACATGGTGACCAAGTTTGTGACGGGAAAATTTTATCATTTGTCAAAATGTTAGAACAGAGTTAGATTAAAGTCGAAAAGTCTTCTTACAACTCGTAGAGCGAGAAAGAAGAGGAATAGAAAAGCGACAATTCCAGCTAGTTGATGTCTTTCGTAACAGTTTCAAAATCACACAAGCGTGGCAAAAAATATTGAATGCTCTGCAGTTTTGCATGGAAGCAGAGAAAACACATAAACTAAACACCTGTAGAATACCAACACCTCTCTCGATAGAAAACTTATTTATTATTTATTAACAAGTGTTATTTAGGTTGACGAGGGTAAAGACTAAATAAAGGAAAACAGTTGTTTATAAATCCTAATTTGTTTTACTAGAGTTTGGAAAGTATCTTGGATGCCCGGTTTTTGAGGGAGTGAGGTTTTCGTGCTTGAGTTTATTGAGTCATTATGTTATCATTAAATTGGTGAAGGTTTTCAGCGAGGTAAGTTTGTGTTCATTCATAACCGTTTTTGTTCAAGTGACAATCTACTCAGTTGTATATGATATATAAGTTTAAGTCAATATTTTGATATTTACTTTGAAATTCGATTTTTTTTTTACACCTTGTTATATCTGGTGAGATTCTAAGATTGAAAAGTAAGAAACTTGTACAAAAATGTATTTTTTTATTTTTTACTTTGGTATTAGATTAATTCGATTATCACGAGAGAAAAGTCAGTTATCTTTCTTGAAGTTTTTCAAAAGAGAGCTTTCATGATCACGTGTCGAAGGCCATTTTTAGATGGCAGACGACTGAAAATAGAACCGTTTCAGTCTGGAGGATTAAATTCTTTCTCGTCAGGGATTATTAATATCATTATGTAAAACGATTGTATTGTTTATGACATCCAATATGGCTGCCGTCACGTAATTATGCAAAACCTCTATGTTTGGTCACAGAAATCTAAAATAAGTTCAGTGATTCATAGTATCTTTAACATTCTCGTAAACAAACTCTAAAGTCAAATTAATTTGATATTACGCTGAGAAGTTGTAAGAGAATGTATCTTATCTGTACGTAAATCGGTTTTACTTTCAGGTTCAGAAGCAAATAACAATATGATTGTAAAAGCAATGTTAACTTGGTCTGCACTGTTCTTTGCATGTAAGTACTAAAAAGCCAATGCATCATAAGCTGGCAATGATGATTAAAAAAGAGCTAGTAGCTGGCATAGCAGTGGAGTCACCCTACCGTCTTGTAAACGTTTGTGTCGTTACTATACCCATCTGTGTTACGTTGAAACAATCATAGAATCTCTATACCAAACTTTCGTTTAGGTTTTCAAAGTCGGACGCTCCACATGGAAAAGAAATTCGAATGACCATCATTCTAGCATTAGCACAACTGATATGCCGGATTCTCTGGCTATGATAAGAGATTTTAACAACATCTACCGCGGTCTAGGGGGTAACAAACTTCTACCTATAGGATTCGAGGGAGTTTCTCGATCAGTCTGTAAATCCTCGAATAGCGGTGTTGGGACGGAAATATGTCATAGCTGTAAATGCTAGGCGCTGCCTTACGATTCTTCAGAACTCAGTATCTAAGTATAGTCCTGGATAAAACAATCGATCAATTGATTTTCAAATAAATAATCCCCAAAACCGGTCTCTCTGCGATACATAGGAAGGAATTTAACTATTCATTTGTGTTACGACAGGTGTCAATGGTCTTCTGGCGCAGGACATAGCATATCGAAGGGAATTAGACAAGTATCTACGAAGTGAGTAAATAAATCAGATTGACTTAGCCCGGCCTGCGCATAAACGTTTATTTAACACCTACCAAATCCCAGTATGCACCACACATCTAAAAGGTTAATCTACGCAAAAACTGCGCAAATATTTGGTTTAACTTTGGCAAAGACTCGGACATACGGTGCGCATTTCATTGCATGAAAACAAGCCTCGCGCATGCCAATATCAACGACGTCTGAGAAGTGTTCGCAAGATGGAATTTGTTAAGCGCAAATAGTTGTAGAACTTGAGTTGTAGAACTCGAGTCTGACTTCTGTAGAAGTACTCCGTCGCAGTTGTGCACGCAATTACCGTGTTCAACATTGATGTCTTCTTGAAAATGTTCTCTTGATATTTTCTTGAGATGCGCGCAACTCTGTAATAAGCGTCCTCAATCTGAATGTTCAAACTTAATTTTTTACAGGTAAATTCGTGACGTTCGCCAAACGGGGCTTCGAATCGACCAATAAGTTCCGCAGCATTCACCATTCGCCTCCTCTGAAGTGGTCCGACAAGCTAGCCGCGCGTGCGCAAAAACTTGCTTACCAAATGGCGCTAAATGGAACCATCCAGGCACCAGGGATAGACGAGATAGGAGAAAACAGAGCAAAGCTGTCTGCAGTTAACTACGACTGCGAGCTTGCCGGAGAAGAGGCAACGCGTATATGGTACGCGCAGGGAAGCCATTACAGTTATTCAGACCCTCGTTTAAACAGCGATACAGACTCCTTCACTCAACTTGTCTGGAAAGACAGCCGTGAGATTGGCATGGGTTGCGCGCAAAGGAAGGGTTCTGTTACCAATGAGATTTACGTCGTAGCGCTGTATTATCCTCCGGGGAATTCAGAATCGACACTGAGAGATAACGTGATAGATCCTAAGAGAATGAGCAACAAGGATGTGTACGCCACGATATATCGGCGAGAACACATGGGACACGACCAAAGCAACAAGAACTGAAGTCATTCTCTTTTTCTACCTAAATATAGTCAAATATAGAAAAACAATTTGAAATGTTTCTTCGACTGTCTCCCTCCAAGCGTCATGGAAGGAGGTCGGTGTTGTGTGTCCTGCACGATGGTGTTATGTTAATGCATAAAGACTTGAGACAGAGCACTCAAACTTGTTCTTAGCTATAGATAGTATTTTATAATAGTAACTAAATGAACTAATGTTTCTTTTGCAATACATCATGTTTATGCGTTGTAATCAATTTGTTTGTTTGTCGGTTCGCTTGTTTGTCTGATCGTTTGTTCTAGTAATTCCCAAGAGTAATCTATACCCTTAAAAATTCAGTTTTTTCGCGGGTTTAAAAAAGACATTAGGGCTTCTGTGATGACAGAATGCTGTTAAATAATACAACCATACACCTTAGGATCGTCGACAGCTGTCTGTAATAGAAGTACTAGCCCTGTAGGACTGCTGCTTTAACTATTTTAGGGGGATTTTTGATCATATGCAGGCTAGTTAACATCTCGCTGATGTCACTATTGAACGACTAATAAAGCCTCTCAATCCATCAATCAATCAATTTATTTACTACCAGTTTTACAGACTAAAATATATAATGATACAAATTATTGAAAACAGAAAATCTGGTAATAGCTCAACTGTATTATTTATTATTATTATTATTATTCACAATAATTAAGTTAGGAGAGAATTATAAATGAAAAAATATATACGGAATAGTAAGTGCTTTGTGTCAACTGTAGAAATACAAATCTTTCTGGAATAGATAAAAATTTCACTGAAAATGCAGTAGATCATCACATCTACGAGTAAAGAACAGAGTCGAATATAGGTTCTCGAAATAGGGTGTTTAGGAAACGCAAACTCCTGCATTTTTAGGACAAATCAGAATTTTAATCAAGTTCATTTTAATGAACGAAAAAACATGCTCGTCTTTACAAAGGGGGCTTCCATGGGGGTTTCCTCCCCTACATCCGCTACTGAATAATTTGAAATCTGCGGTATTGCGAAAGAAAGGAAGAGAAAGAACGCGATCTTTGTCCCGCCCTTCTTCGCATTACCGCAGACCGCCGAACAACGCAGGATAAAAAAACCGGTATTAAACGCAACAAATTATTAAACGGGAACACTTTGAAGGTTTTTTCAATCACTACGGCTTTTAGTAACATTTATTTAAAGTCTCAAAATATTTTTATTACGAAAACACTGCTCCTGAAGAAACCGTTCAGTAAATCTCCAGTCCTAGTCTGTCCGCTGATTGGTTAAAAGTGATGTCATGTTCTGTTTTAAGCACCACATCAGTCAGTCAAAACGATAAAATTTGATCATCACTAAAGATGGTGTCCATTTCTATTCCTTCACGTTGTCTTTTTAAAAGGAATTAACGTTAACTTAGTGAAGAGGTAAGCGTAAAATTATACTATAAAAAGCTAGTACAATTTTTTTAATGTCTTTGAGTTGATTCGTAGAAGGTTATCAATATATTTTTGCTATCTTACACGGGTCATTAAATGGCTGCCGAACCGTTCAACCCCCGACAAGGTTAATACCAACCTTTTTTGCGCGAAAAATGTAAAATGGTCCTTCAACATTTACTTCAATTCTTATGGTTTATTGTATTTATTAGATTTAAAAACGATTTGAAATGAGTTTAGTTTTCCGTTTATATAACATTTCGTTGCAGAATTTGTTGGCAAAAACTATTAATGGCACGTTAGACACTCGGATTTGGATGCTGTCAGAATTCAAAGGATGAATGGTTTATGGAGACTTTCGTTCATAGCTTTGTTGAGCCTTGGTATTCAGCACCTCTCACAAGCATTGCCTTCAGGTACGTATGCTAAAGCATTTTCATTTTTGCGTTCTATACTGTCTTTGAAGACATTATGCCGGAGGCCTTTCTAAAAGCGATAAAGAAATTCAAATGCCAGACTACACACAAAAAAATCCCTACCATTTTCCCTGATCTATGCAACATTTTGAATCAAAAATTCTCTTAAAGAAACAGAAAACGCGCGCGCGTGCTGTGTGCTGTCATAAAGCACGCGGAGGTTGGCAGAACTTGAGAGAAGTGTTAGGAGAAGCACGACGTGTAGCGGAGTGCTTCTGGACACTTCTCGAGTGTTCTGCCAATCCCAAAGTGCGTTATGACTGCACACAGCACAGCAAGCAAATCTTTTTTTCTTTTATAAAATACAAATTACAATAATAGATAGGAATGAAGCAACGGAAAGTGCGCGCGCGTCCAATGTGCCCTCATTAAGTACGCGCTCCCAACCAATCAGAACGCGACATTCATAACTGTTATTTTATAAAAATTGGTAATTTCCATCCATGCGTCGATTTAGTCACATAACGGACATTTTCCGCCATATCAGATGTAACGCTCAGGGCCCGGTTGTATGAAGCCTGGATAGCGCTATCCAATGGATAAATCTTATCCACTGGATAAATTTATTGGATAACAGTATCGAATTATCCACTGGATAGTGCTATTAGACTTCGTACAACAAGGCACAGGTATATTCCTTGAAGCACAATTGCCATAGGCAGCGACGTCACTAAAACGAGAGAGATTAGCGATTCAGCGCACAACTGTCCTCCAACGAAGCAGGGAAGAATCTCCTGTTTTATTAGTGCATCAATGTTTTTCATGTGGTTTAAGTGCTTTTCTAGTCTCCCCCACAGCCGAAATTCTAAGTGTCGACCGGCTGCGTTGTCTCCGGAGACCAGTGCCTTTCTAATCTAAGAAAAATCGAATTGAATTTCTCATTCCACTCTCTTCTCTATCAAAGACTGATCTAGCAATGCATGATTGACTAATTCTAGGACCAAACAGCTCAGCACACAAGAGAACTATTGAAATGCAAACAGCATACGTGTACAGAAAGGCTTCTCAACGCTCGCCGCATTACTCAGGTAACGCCTACTTCAATACGTGGTCTGTGATGGGAAAACATTGCATTAAGACAAATTAGGTTTATTGATTCACAGTGTGTCCTCCTAGTTGTTACTTTTGAAATACTAATTCTCGTTTGCGCAGTTATTCTAGGTAGTAGTGGCAAAAGCATCGAAGGACCTGCCCTCCCCTCCCCTGGTGGGGATGAGATTCATCGCGTCCAAGGATTTGTGATCAACAGCGATGATGTAGTGACGGGTAAGTCGACTAAAACTTTGGTCTCCCACTCATTCTTTGAAAAACATTTGGGAGATCAACCCATTGAACTCAAAAATAATTGTTAGACCCCCCCATTTCTACTTTCCGATTCAAACTTACCACATAGAAAAGTTGTCGAGCCGTTTCTTTTACCAAGAAAGGAATGTACTTACCATATTTGGAAATTGGAATATGATTTTCTTCACTAAATAGGCTCAAAACTGCTCAAACTTGCAGTAAATCGAGTGAAAACATCCCAGCTAGTCAGCCATCTTGGATTTGGCCGAAAAAGGACTGGAAATGTGTAGGAGAGGGGAGCGTCACCACAGGAGGCCCGCGGACGACAACAATTATTTGATATCGGCCTCTCTGACATACATAATAACATAATAAATACAGCCTATGTACTTTTACGATTGGCTTATTTGAATAATTAAAAAAAAACAAGGAATAATTACTCGAAAAATTTAAAGTCACGAATGAGTTGAATTTGTGATTTTTAAAATGATTTCCCATCTCTGTCTTGTTTAGACGAATCGTCAAGTTTCTCCAAAGCGGGTCTTCTAGTGCACAACAGATACCGCATGCTCCACCACGCACCACCGCTGTCCTGGTCAGACAAACTGGCTCATAAGGCAGAACGAGTTGCATACGACCTCGCAAAGAAGCGAACAGACTCAAAGCGCAGCGAGATTCTCATGGACGCAGTCGGTGAAAACGTTGAGAAACTATTCTCAGTGAGCTACAACTGCGATGGCAGAGCGGCCATAGAAGCAGTTGATCGTTGGTACAAAGAGAGTAACGATTACAGCTTTGCCTACCCTCACCTTACCGAGAAAACGAATTCCTTCACTCAACTTGTTTGGAAGGGAACGACAATGTTTGGAATGGGTTGTGCGATGAGGAAAGGACTCTTGACGAACGATGTGTTTGTAGTGGCGTTGTACTCGCCACCAGGAAACATTAAGGAAGAAATGGGGACTAATGTATTGAGATCAGGAGAACTGAAACAGAAGGACGATGTGTATTCCAACATATTTTAATAGGGTGGATGAACTAGTGGGCTATTGCAAACAAACTTAATTCGATGTGGTGTGATGTTTTTTTTCCATTTCAGTCGTCCAAGTGTCTTTCACTTGAGAATACGATTCTTTGTCTGAGTTGTATTCATATTCGTGTGTCTTCTTATGCGCAATCTTTAAAAAAAGAAATGATATTCTTGGGAATGACTTGTGTTATGAAATGGGGTAAACATAACACCCAAGCTATCCTCCCAATAACTTAAAGGTAGAGGAAAACGTCTGGTTAAATTCAACCAAATTCAAGGTTGGCTGCCTCTCTTGTCGAGCGTACAAGCCAACGCCCTTTTTAGACTTTCTGCTAATAATCATTCGTATAAGTAAGCTCTATAGAAAGATTATTTTCTTAATGTGATTTGAAGTGTTTGTAACAAATACAAGATAGCGGAGGAATGGATTAAAACAGTCCTATTTCTACAGTCCTATTTGTGTCGATCATTCAAATGTCAAAGATCTCACAACTTATATACACGTAACAGTCTTTTTAACACTCTGTATCCCAAACTATAGTTTAATTTGCGTCAAATTGAGCGTATAAAGCAATAAATCGTCTTTAGTATCCTAACCAAGGCCAATCGTACTTGGTGAGAATCGTTTTCAGTTTTCTTCGACACTGGAGTTACAGTATTACGACAAGTTGAGCGCATAAGCCAATAATCTATGATTCATATAGTGTCTCAGGTCGCTTAACAGTCCATATGACATTGTGTAGTGCGAAAAATTGAGCGCCAGACCAACAGATCGTTCCTTGCATCGCATGTCTCAGGGTAGTTCACTCCATGATAGCAATCGCTCAAATTTGTCTTCAGGAATGTCATATGGTACACGAAAGGTACATACGTTACGGCAATTAAAGCGCACAATATACCACCACGCATATATTTATTTCCATTGTCTCGGGTCACTCAAACTTGTCAACCATAGGGACGTATCTTGTGAAGACAGTTCGTTGACCCATAAATAGGACAGCGGGTGTCATCTTGACTTTTCTTCGACAGTTCAATAAAGACAAATAACCTTCGTCATCAATTTTTAATATGTGGGTTTCCAGTGGCATTATATCATTGATTTCCAGCCTTGGTTGATTGTGTTATGAATAAAATATCAAAACTAATTTCCCCGTCATTTTGGGGTCGAATTTTGGGATCCCATTTCGTCGAAAATGATGAATATTTTGTCGAGATATCGTCACATCTTCCTTGTCCTCCTTGTCTTTCTCGTATGCTCTGAATGTAAGTACACTATCACATTAACATCAAATGTTTAGGAAATCAAATTAGTAAAACTAGATACGATTCTTGTCGAGACTGTTTACTTTATTTCTGTCATTTTGTGAGTTTTTTCGACACGAAGTAATCTTTATTATATTTTTTAGTCTGTAAACACTTTTTAATCTCAACATCACATCATCAAAATATCATAACAATTTATTTTTATCATTTTACAAGTATCACTTTTATTGGGAGTAAATTATTGGTAATAAATAGAACAACCAGTCGAAGACAGGTCCGTTGTTTTCTTAGTTTTGTTTTGAAGGTTGAAGGGAGAAATTTTCCTAAGTTCACAACTTTTTCATTGCCTGTTAAAATAAACGTCTACATTTTCAAAGACCTTTTATAAAATGATACAATAGTATCCTTTGTTCTTTTACTTCGCAAGGGCTATCAATAGAGCGACTAGCTGACACTATATCTCATTGGTTTTTTTGTTTTTATTTTGGTTCTAGGTTACTGAACAAACCCAGGGTTTTTTTTTCTTTTCCCATGCCGAGTTCAGCCGAACTTGGCATGGCTAATCTTCAGTGCAATTTCCCACCAGTGCAATAACTAGTTGTTTTGTTATTAGTTGTGTTCTTAAAGTTATTGTATTTATTTGTAATGTTTGTGGCTATTCAGTTTGTTGTCAGGAGATGGTGGAAACAGTAGTTGTGGTCTCTATTGCCGGATTTTATTTTTTTGCCAATTCGTTGTTACTTGTTAGCGGTTAGTAGTGGTAGTCGTGGGGATGGTGATAGTGGAAGTTAGGGTCGATAGTAGTGCGTAGTCAGTAGTAGCAGCAGCAGTAATAGTAGTGGAAGTAGTAGTTGTTGTAGTGAACTAAAGCAAGGTTTTCTTCTATAATCAAGGTTTTCCTTCCAAGCTTAAGAAACCAGGAAACCATAGACGAACAACGAGGAGCCACTTGAAGGGTACAAACCTTCACAAAACTTTATATAGTTTTTTTGGAAGAAGCATAATATAATTATTCAACCTTTAACCAATTTTATCGAGCCATAAAACACCTTCTGGGCGAGTTGATCTGACGCAGGCAGTCACTGCTAAATGACAGATCGAAATGAGGGTTAGCTTGTTAGGTTTGGATCATGAGGGAGGAAAAGGTGGAGAACCCGGAGGGAAAATCCCACTGTTTTATGCTTTTGAATGTCGTGTTATGCTTTGTTTTGTGCTGCAGGTCATAGTCATGGGAAAAGCACGAAGAAAGATTCGGTACGACCATCCAGACAAGAAGTCATGGGTCAGTAAATAAACATGGAAATGAAAAAATAACAACGAAATCAAAGTAATAGAGGGGACTGACTCTCGAGGGGACTAAGATTTGCAGAATCTACGACGGCGACATCAACTGGAAATGTATATAATTTCTCTCATCAAAGAATTCATTCAAAACATAGTTAGTAAAGTCAACTCATCCACAGGAAAGACATCCACAGGCGCGAAACCTCACGCAATGAGAAGTTATTTCCACTTGACGTCGCTGTAAGAGATTTGTGCAAATCTTAAGTCCCCTATTGAGCAGTCTCCTACCCAGAATCCTCCTAGCGCCTTCTTGATTTGTCGTCAGCGCCTGTACAGATCGCTGACCAAAACGTCGGAAGACTCTGGGCTCGAGATTATCTATTCAGTAAATGTGAGACGGAACCGCCATTATCCGATGATGCGCTATGCATGATCGTAAGCTGCGTGACATTGCCTTCATAGCTCTTTCACTGAAGAATCTTAATGTAAAGCAGCAGTGATGTGTTAAATTATGTCCTCATATGAGTCATTCAAGTTTAAAGTTGGTTAATACTTCATCTGTTGGTTTACAGCTGCCGTGATGCATCCTGGAAAGCTAGGCATAAGAGAAGAAAAGGAGTTGTCCCAGATGCAAGACTTCAACAAAGAGTACATGAACAACGAGATGGCTGCTGAAACATGTATGTATAAACATCTTGGATTGTAAAATCGTGACATGGTAACGAAGAAACCTTTGAGCCAACCAGTGTACACAGTTATTACTTAGAGTAGATTTCTCATGGCTGTGAAATAGGCACAGTAAAAGCCACCGTAACGGTACGCACTCAACCAATCACAACGCCAAGAGATTATTAATTAGCCAATTAAAATACTACAGACACGACACCATCATGACCACGACACGGCTCGTTTGTATCTGGAGTTTTTCACAGCCGTATGAGAATATAGAATATGTACTTAATATATGATTAGAAATGTATCTAATGTCAGTGCAAACAGAAAAAAATCAGATCAATGAGTTTATGTTCCTTTTTGCAGCTCTTCTGGCCAACCAGGGTATCGACGATGATTCAGCCCTTAAAATATCCAACATTGAAGCATTGCCTGGCGCCTTCAGGGGCGCATATGCCTCTCCTAAATCAAAATTCAACGACATGAAAGATGACACCACGAGCATGTCCAAACAGAACGTAGCGAACTTCAACCCAGACGAGTATATGCTCGACGCAAACTCGTGGCCCGAATACAAGATTAAGGACTCAGACTACATGAGTAGGAATTTCCGTGTCTTTCCAGGGCTAAACGAAGGTGAGGGTGGATTCCAAGGAGGTATGATTGCCCTACGGAGCACGAGGAAAGATGGAGGAAGGCATGGAGGGTCCGTACGGCGACGGCAACTATGGTTTCCCTCAGCCGCCTCAGATGGTCAGTGATCAACCGAGCCCTCTTCAGATGCCAGACGAAGGATCACAGATCACATCGATGCCCATGAATGAAGCAAACAAAGTCCAAAGATTGGTTTTGAAAAACAACAAGCACAAAAACCCACAGAGTGAAACATTCAACTGATATGAAAGCCGGCCAATCTAAAGGGTCTTCCGATAAAGACTTGCTCCATTCAGGAGGGGGGGGCTCAGGTAGTGGAGAAGGTTCTGGGAGCAGTGACCCGAATGTTAAAGAGAATAAAACATCCTTGAACCCTAATGGAGCAAGCGAGACCCCCAAAGCTTCGAACATGAAAATTCATGGGAAGGATGATGGTAAAGGAGTTCGTAGGAGCGGATAAAGAAGGGAAAGGTGCTGCAGGACCTAATACAGGAGGAGGAGGGACAGAGGGCGGTTTAGGAGATGCTGCAAGGGCAGTGGAAGCTGGCAAAACAGGATCCGACGGGACAGAAGCATCAGCTACTGGAACAAAATCCAACAATGACAGTTCCGAAGTCCTAACCTCGCAACCAAATCCAGAACCACCAGCCACAAGTACAAAAACGCCAACATCGGAAAAAATAAAACAAATAGCTGATAAAAATAAAACACAGAATCTTTCCACCAGTGGTAAAAGTGACTCCACAATTGGTAAAACTGGATCTAACCAATCTAATGGGACACCAGGATCCGATCTTTCTAATGGATCATCAGCAAAAGAGATCACAAACGCTTTGTCGCAAGCACGAGGCAACAACCCCCTGGGACAATTTGCCGACTTCTTGAAATCTAAAGGAATAACTTTGACAATAAATAAGGACAAAGCCACGGCCAACTCCAATTCTAATGACGCCCAAACGCCTGATAAAGAAACTCAACCAAGCTCTACAACAGCACAAAGTGCCCCACCACCATCATCAATGTTAGCATCTGTCCTTCCTACCACGGGAGAATCTCTTTCCCAACCGTCCAGCAATACCAACAGCATTATCAAAACAAATGGCTCCCAAGACAGTCATGCCTCTCCCAACAACTTAGATAACGCTGTAATGAATTGGCAGAACATTGCTCCACAAAACGCCGGTCAAATAGGAGAACTTTTTCTACGACAATCCACCAAACAAGGTCACAACTAACCGAACATTATTTTTGACCTGGAAATATTTTTGTCTAGCTGTGTTGATCGTTTAGACGATTTGTAACGCTAAGAATAGACGAGTGTCATATTGATAAAGATACTCTCTATATTCAGTACGAATAGTAATGGCAAAGAAGTCTTTATTACCGTTTGTATCAAATGATCTGACTGTTATCAACCCCAGCATGGAATAAAAACCCAAAATCAAATCTTGTAGTTTGTAAATTCTTTAACAACTGGGAAAAACAGTTTGATATGAATCCCCCATGCTTTGGAAGGAAGGAAGTCCTAGTCGAGTGTATAAAATAAATGATTGTGTTACAGTTTTCATTGCATTGTGGCAAATGTACAAAACAACACATGTGCATGAAGGGATATCGTTATTTGCCGGATGGGTGCAAAAAGTACGCAACCTTTGCTGCAAATCGTTAAGCTTTTTTGGAATTTGTGCAACGTGTCTCACAAAGACCTTGTACTGCAACTTGCGAGAACATTGAATTTCCGATATAGGTTTTTGTATTTTGAAGGAACACAGAGAGCATTTGTAGCGCCGCGCAGTCACTAAAGTTGCAAACTTTGAGGCGCAAAAGATTGAGACAACAGTATTCCCTCTTAATCCGCGGTCTGAGATCCCCTCGAGCTCTACCTACTAAGGGAAGTCTTAGATATTAAGTATTAGTCGTAAAAAAAGATAATGTTTACGACTGAGATATATAACAACTGTGAAGTACTACGTCAATTTTTATGTAGTTTACTTGGATACTTGACCAGATAGAGATATACATGGCCCCACTTTTGACTAATTTTTTGAAGTGATGCCAAACGTGGTCAGTACTATTTATCCCAATGCAGGATATAGCTCAGTTCCAGTTGACATAGTTGACATAGTTGCAATAGTCACAATAAGGAGGTCAAGAAATTCAAATTTAAATGTGATGCACCCGATTCCATATTGAAATGTTTAGAGTTGATGGCATGGGGATTTCATGGAAAACTGAAATTGAAAAATAAAACACATCCGAAATAAGAAAAAGATATGTATTTTTCAAGTCCTAGTCAAACAGGCAACTCAAAAAATTCTTCGTAGAAGAAGACGAAACAGGCAAAAAAATATCGGTGCTAAAGAACACTGAACGAAAGATTTTCCTATAAGGCGATCAGTACCAAGTGCTAAAGTCTACGTTTTTGAAAACGATGTTATTTGCGCATTTGAACTAGGTATCTTGGAGAAACTATGCTCGAAACACGGAATAAGAGCTAGAGAAACTCTAGGTTGAATCTGAATTGAAAGATCCTCCAGTTTCGTACGTTTATCTTTAGACAAGATGATTGATGTCATCTTATATTTTTAGCATGTCTTTCATTGGTTACTTGTACTGATTGTCCTGACTTAACTTGTACAGGTCTCATTTTCACGGTGTTTGCCTCACAAGAGCGATGACCTCATCTTCGAAGATAGAAAAACAGGGCTTTCTTTCTCGCGACCGAAATCAAGATTTAAAAAGGATGTTTTGATTAAAAAGAGGTACTTTCCTAATTCTGGTAAGTCCAATAAGTCATCTTCCTAGCAATGGTAAAAACTCATTGCAAATCATGGGAAAATGTTATAAAACCCTCAAATCTTCAAGTTCTCCAAACTGAAACTAGTTTCGAGGCAAGAGTACAGTAAGGTCGAAAAATTAAATTCAATGTTCTTTGTACTGCGATACAAATTCTATCGGATTCGTAAACTTAATACGATCGATCGATTACCTGTTTTTCTTTTGATTTAAAAATCCTGATTTTATAGTTATACCCTGGTTGACAGGTCAGACGTAGAGAGGCAGCGTGTCGGCGATGAGGGGACGCGCATGGATGGATTTCTGTTTCCTCTTTGGGCTAGTGTTTCGTAAGTCTCCCCGTTAAATTTAATCTCTAGTTGGGTTGTGCGAAGATTCCGATTATGTACATGAATTGCTAAAATCTCCCTCTGTTAATAAATGAATGGGTTACGTCAGTCGCAGTTGCATTGATTTCCTCGTGGAAATCAAATATGCCAAAAAACAATCCATTATTTTGTCCCCCAGAACAATATCCCTCGGGACTCAGTGCACGGGGTCCATTAACTAAATCTATAAGTCTCAAACATGATCACAGTACTGTTCACTGGGAAAACATTCATACCAGCTCAGGGTAGTAACCACCGAATAAACTGGTCTAGTTTCCTAGACATAGTACCTTCCATTTTTACTGCCTACCCACCCCTGACTCAAACGTAACTGGACCAGTAAAATCTGCGCAAGGTTTTGGACACAAAAAAAATACCAAGCAATATCCTACCATTTAATAATTGTGACTACTAACTTGTTTTATTTTTTATATTTGCACATTCCAATTTGGAAACCTCCATGCAGTTGCTGGTCCAACTTACAGCAGAATTTTACAAGGTAATTACACATCATGAATTCGAATAAAGATAGTTAAAAATAACAAGTGAAAATACAAAAATAAATAATGATGCACATTAGAAATAGATTTCTAATAAATTACCCGCAAGAGCACACTCTAGGGCGACCAGTCGCTGGAGCTTGCTTTAAAAAAGCTTGGTGTTGAACTGTTGTACAAACATATGTAGATCATGTCTTTACGTCACACCTGTTAGAGAAGAGCTGCACTGAGTCTGTGTATGTTACTGATGCTCATATTCTAGCTGCAACACATGAGAAAGAACTAACTAAATCATGGTTATCTTATATTTTCAGTGTTCGTACCAGATTCCAAAAGTACTGTACCGCATTCAGCGCTAGAGTCACACAATAAATACCGCAGCATCCATCACTCTCCTCCATTAAACTGGTCAGATTCACTCGCTGATCAAGCACAAGCTATAGTCGATAGCATGGCGAGGGGTGGGTCGTTCTCTTCTGGCCAGCGAAATATGGCTGTTAATTTGGGTCAAAACCTCGCTAAGCTTGCAGGCAAGATATAAATAAAGATCAGTCGATTCTTCGTCTAACCGGTTGTGCCCCCTATCAAGTTGCTGTCTTTCTCTTTTGTCATAGAACCAGGAGAGAAGCCCATGGTCCGGGGGTCTTTAGATCGATGGAAACCATAGTATTTATGCCATTACTTAACAATTTGATGAATGATTACATTCATTGCAGGTTTCATGACCTGTGACGATGCTGGAGAGATTGCAACCAACCTCTGGTACAGCCAAGCTAAAAACTACAGCTACTCAGATCCTAGACTGAATGCTGACACGGACACCTTTACACAGGTTAGACAGACACACAGACACCTAGCTTCACACAGGTTAGATAGGCACACAGACACCTTAGCTTCACATAGGTTAGATAGCCACACAGACACCTTCACACAGGTAAGGCAGACACACATGTACAGATACCTTCACACAGGTTAGACAGACACACAGACATTCCTTAGCTTCACACAGGTTAGATAGGCACACAGACGCCTCTCATTTCACACGGATTAGATCACCAGACACACCTTTACACAAGTTAGACAGACACACAGACACCTTAGCTTCACATAGATTAGACCACCAGACACACAGACACCTTCACACAGGTTACACAGACATACAGACACTGTTTCAAGGAGTTTTCATGGTCAACATTCATTTTTTACCGTCCACAGGTAGTATGGAAGGAAAGTAAGGAGTTAGGAGTCGGATGTGCTCGAACCCCCACCAACCAATCTGGTCCAGTCTACATAGTAGCACTCTACCGCCCGGCCGGAAACATTCCCAGAATGCTCCGCCAGAACGTCCTAGCACCAGGTGTAAAGGGCGATGATCCAGATGTATATTCTACGCTATTCAGACGAAACTTTAAGAAACCAAAGAGAAGCAAACTAAATTTGCCCCTAGCAAAGTTAATCTAGAATTATTTGTGATTTCTCGAGTTAAGATTTTATCAAACGGGATATCCTGTGGACCAAGGAAGCCCAATACTAGTTTCAGCAGATATATATGTATATTGAAGTTCTGATAGAAGCATCAGTCTTCTTCATCATAAATAGGTTGGTCCATACTTGTATCGACGTTGGGATTCGTTGATTTATCCAAGTCGTGTTTTCATTAGGATTTATCTCTGTCATAGCCCATTCATTTGTTAATAAATAAACAAATAAACCATCCATGTGACAACCTGAATATATCATTTTTGGTCGGTTAAATTTCAGTGTAGAGTTGTATATTTGAATAAAAATTGTCTACGCCTGAGCAAACTTTTGTCCTTTTTCGTTGGCTCCTTCAATTCGAGCAATTATTGCTTTTTTCGGGTATTTTGTCGTATTTCTCGATTCTCATCAACTTGGGATACCTGTGTTAACAAGTAACCAATTACTCGGAGTTATCACTATCTCCGTGTACTTCGGTTGTTGAAACTTAAGATACCTGTGTCATCAGATAACCCAGCAATTGGATTTTACATAGTACGGTCTCCTCCATGTCTGACACATGAGATACTTGTGTCAACAGGAAACCCAACGCTTAAAATTATGGTCGTCCACCAAGTCTGTCAACAGGCAACCCAAAGCTCGTAATTCTCCACATTTCCTAGGGTGGTAGTTTGAAACCATGGAGCTAGTTGCACAGCCAAAGCTAGCACTATCTATGTCATACCCTAGTTCTATTCCATGACCATCGCCAGCATCTCAGTCCTCGTCATGTCTCTCTAGAGTCATTTTCTAGTAAGACATCCGAAGCAGACCCAGTATTAAACGGCCGTCTTCTCGGAATACCGTCTCGTGACGTCATAGTCCCTAGACATTTTATGAGTGACTTGGGGATGACGTTTCTTGTTTTTCTGGTTTTAAACGAGGATAAGAATAAAAAAGAAAAGAAAGTAACCGCCAGGAGAAGTATTTGATTAAGAATTCAAAAACTGCTCTATAAAACATCAAATATTTAAAGTCAGAGATAAATCCTTTTATATAAATCCGGGAGAATTATTTGCATCATGTGTACATTGTGTTTATCGGAAAGTGCATTTAACTGTGTTGTAAACTATCCTATACACTAGCATGTCGTGACGTCAGTGTTATCGGAAGTTAAACGCATGACCGAGTAAAACGTTAAGTGCGCAAAGCACTATGGGTTATATTTCACTATACCTATAACTGTTTTTCAATCAGTTATTTAGGTATGAGGAAAAAAATACAGCCATACAGGGCCAGTCTTTAAACAGTTGCACCTTATCTGTGGCGCAGTAAGGAGTTTGTAAACCACATTTACTGTTTGTAGTTGAAGTGTGGACAAAATATTTTTCAAATCCAAATGCTTGTCAAACATGTGAATGAACCCATTTCCGGTGGAACGAATGCGGATATTTGAACGAATCCACTTGAATTCACATATTGGTAGGAATATATATATGTATATTATCAAGGTATCGTTCACTAACCTGGAATTGAATTCAGCAGATATTTGTTCTAATGTTCTGTTTTTTGTCTCTGGTACATATTTATAGATGAAAATTACTGATATCATCCCGATGAAGGAGTAAAGGTAACACGTCCATGATGTGCCTATTGAGCCTTTGAGAATAAAATATTATGAGAATTTTTTTTCAATAACGAGCAAAATGGCAAAAAGCGCCAAAAACTAGACCTTCGTATGACTTTTGATCCCAATTTTCGTTTTGGATTAACACTCAAAACCTTTTTTTAACAGTTAGAAACTGATGTAGTATGATAAAATGCCTGTTTGAAGCGGTATTTTCAATTGTACAAAGATGTTTTGTTGCATTTGTGCTAGAATGTTGTTTTGTCAGGCTTTTTTATAGAAAATATATGGGGGAAAAGCAAATGAAGGCCAAAAAACTCATTTTGGAATAAAAATTTTGCTTTGGGTTAACACTTTGATTCCACTTTCATCGGTCATCTCCACTTCCAAACAAGCTAAACTTTTTGAATAACAAGATTTTAGCTTTGTACGACAGCCTTTTTTCAAGAAAAGGGTTTTTGGCGAAAAATAATTATCTCTTGATTATCACAAGATTGATTATGTTAATAATAGTGATAATGGTGATGAATGAAACTACCTTGAATGAACTACGTACATGGTACTGTAACGGCATGGTACATTCACCCAACCAATCATAGCGCACAAGGTTATATAGTCATCCAATCAGGATGCTGTACAATTTGTAACATATATACTTACTTATAAGGTCCAGGAAGGTTAAGGAAACGATCAGATTAGAGCCCCAGTTAAGTACAGTGCAGAATGCAAAGGCTCGACCCTTGATGGCTGAGGGAAAGATTTCACTTAACAACAGCCAGGAAACTGCGACAAAAATATAAAGGGATTCAAAAAATCCTTTAGAAAATCTGACATTCATGGTTTTAGATTGACAGTGCTTTGAAACCCCTTCCCTTCCCCTCCTCTTCTCGCTCTGGCGTTTGCTGTTTTGACGTTTCAATCACAGGAAGCGAAATAGAATCTCTGGAGCCCAGGGTAGAAGCACAGCGGTATTGTGTAAATTCGAAAACGGTCAGTTTCCCTTCCCTAATTCGATGATTTTTTCCCTCAGCCACATGACATCGTCTGTTCATCATTAGTCTCCCTCGCACCCGTTTTTAGTGTCGGTCGTCACGCAACGCTCCGTCACGACTGACACTAAAAACGGATGCTAGGGAGACTAGTTCATCATCTAATGTAGTTTACCTGGTCCAAATCCAAATGAGAATGCACCAACGAACAGAACCATAGCAGTAAGTGAAATATACTTCAAGCCAGGACTAACAGGAGAAGTGCTAGCAGCATCTCCTGTCTTTTTAGGCAATAAAAAATCCGTCCTCGTTGGAATACTAGAATTCTGGCCATGAGAGGTTGTGTGGATGGATAGAGGGTTTAAAGTGCTTGGGATGTGAAGTGTAGTAATGCTACTGTTGTGATTGACGTTCATTGGAGAAGTGTCGGAATACTGGCATTTGTTAGAAGGGTGTAGCTCAATCGGTAGATAATGAACCACGAGGCCAAGAGTAAGGATGCTCAAACACATCACTGATGAGCCAAGAAGCAGGAAGCGACGGCGACCTGGAAGGATGAAAAATAAAAACTGTAAGATGTAGCCACTGTTGAACCTTTGAAATTTTAAAGAACCCTAAAAACTCGAACACAAATCGAACCCTGAAACAACCTTTGGACTTATTTTTAAGTCAGGGGCACGGCAAACTCACATATCGAATTGGCATTTAGCGTGTTACGCTTCGCGGACGGTGCAAAACCGTATAGAACCGGGGGAAACAAGAAAGAGACTCTGCTAGATGTGATGCTGAGTCCAGTAGTTAAACCCGAGACTCGCGGAGGACGAGACAAGTGCACTACTGGTACAAACCACACGTGATCCTCAATGAGCCGGCATAGATGTAAAACAAAATGAAACTGAAATACTCTGCAAATGAAATAAGAAAGGGACAAAATATCTTGTAAAATAAGTTGATCATAAAGAAGGAAACGTCAGACTCACCTCCTCTATCCACAGTCAATAATGAAGCTATAGTAGCCATGAGCTAAACAAGTGTGAGTAAATAAGATCGTATTTAGCTACGAAAATCAGTCATACAAACAAATTATCTATATCAGATTTTCTGTGCACCAACCCTGTAAGACCCCTGATTACGACCCTGGTTTACTAACTATACCTGATGGTTTCCATGGCAGTGAGATTTGAGTGACAGAGTCTAACACTAAACAAATGAATAAATCAATTAAAAATCCCACCTTGGCCAAACCAATACTCAGAGTGGCAAGAGTAGCTTTTCCTCCACTTTGGAACCCAAGAACTTGGAAGATCGTTGATGCATAATATACTACTGTAGGTTGGCCTGTAAACTGAACAAATAATGGTATGGTTATAGCATCCCCTCTGTGATAAAATATTATGAAAATCGCCGTCTGGTTAGTTGAGCAGTGATAGGAAAATAACAACTTTTAAAAGACGTCATTTCCGGTCTCGTGTGAATTTGTTTTATGCCTAGTTGTACCAAGGGTGGATAGCAATATCCGATGGATAAATCTTTATCCACTGGATACGTCAATACAGTTATCCAATAAATGTATCTACTGAATGGGAAAAGGCACTTAGTGGATAATTAATGAGGGCAGTGCCAGTATTCCCTTCATTGAAGGCCAGTAATGACAATGGTAATTAGTGACCATTTCAGTATCTATAGTACACTCACCAAAATTACTCGACTCTGATAGGTCGAGAGGAGTACAATTATAGCGTTAATTGTACTCCGTAGGAGTACCGAATGAAGTCGCTATGGCAACACGGCCAAAACAATGTCAACACGATTACTTTCTATCATTTTGTACTTAAAAACATATAAATAAAATTTTAAAGCCGTAAGAACTAATCTTTTTTATTCATTTCAGTTGCGCGATGGACTGAAAATCGGCCGCCAAATAGACAAAGATGAACGGCGTTGCTTCGAATTTTTTACTGAAATTTTGTTGAGTGAACTATAAACAAAAAATCGCACGATCTTCTCGTACAATTTCCAAATTTAACTCGAGATCGTGCGATTTCCTATACTAATGGCTCCAATGAGTATGAAGTAATGGCTGCTTACCTGTTGAAAGAATATCACACCACATCCAACAAGCATTCTTTGTCGCATGTTGTCTGTCTTACTGAACAAGTCTTTAAATTTGTAATGCTGAAGATACAATGAAAAAAAATGTTAACCGCTGTATTGTAAGTTTAAAAAAGCAACAAACTAAGTAATATAAATTAATTCTTGAGTTCTCTGAAGCAAGGCTGAAAATAAGTGCTGGTCATCGCACAAATGTCCAGCAAATTTAATGTCCACCTCAACTGGTCAATGATTCCCCTAGGCTAAACATTTGACCAGCCACACTTGTGTTTGACAAGTCATATATATATATCTGATTTAACAAATGACCTGCTTATTTTAAAAAATTGCAGCCTTGTTGAGGTTATTGTAGACATTTAGGGCTGTCAATTAAAGCCCAAACATGTGTAGTTGTCTGACCCACAGAATCATTAAATACTCAACAGAAACAATGTGATGTCTTTGTCATGGCTGGTTTATCTCACTTACATGTGTAGTATGAATACCAGACTTGATTTTGGCCATCTCTTCATATGGATCACCCATCCAGTGTAACTGGTGTATACTGTTACAAGCCTGAATAAACATGAAAAATGATGAAATTACATTGAGGTATATTTCCAACATCATCACTATCATCATCACAATCATCACTATCATCATCACAATCATCACAATCATCATCATTATCCTCCTCCTCCTCCTCCTCATCATCATCATCATCATCCTCATCAAGATCATCATCATCAGCCTCATCAAGATCATCATCATCCTCATAATTATCATCATCATCATAATAATAACTATCATCATCATTATCTCTATCATCAACAACTCTATCATATTTTTACATCTTTATCTCATTAGAGGATTATCAGCATCTTCAAGTAACACCATCGTCAATATACATCTTTACCTCATTAGAGGATTATCAGCATCTTCAAGTAACACCATCGTCAATATACATTTTTACCTCATTAGAGGATTATCAGCATCTTCAAGTAACACCATCGTCAATATACATTTTTACCTCATTAGAGGATTATCAGCTTCTTCATCAACACCATCATAAATAGACATCTTTATCTCATTAGAGATTTATTCTTTTTATATTCTTATGGCAAAAATGTGTTACAGAAAACCCATTATTTATAACTTGAAATACCTTTGCCTCCTGACCATTAACTATTAACCATCTTGGACTTTGTGGTAGAAACAACATTCCAATTCCTTGGATCAGGGCTGGAATCCCTGACAAACCAAACATATATCTCCTAAAACAGAAATCATTACCATGTAAATCAGAGCAAAGCCAGGTAATCATTTTTAGTTCATTCATGCTGGGAGCAATTATTTTCTCCTGAGCAAGAGGCTCATTACTGAAGTGCTCAATGGGAGAAAAAATTAGAAATTATTTGGAACTCTTGAATTATCTTCAGTAAAACTGGAGAACCTGAAAAACTACTGTATTCCAAAAAATTACCACACAGTGAAAAACACCTTTTTCTGTGTGAAGGCTGTATATTAATGCAGCATGTAGGGAGTGACTTAACCACACAAACAAGTGTGAAGAGAAGAGAATGTAGCATATGAGACGTTCCATACAAGCAAGAGGATAAAGCAGTTTTAGTATGACTGTAAAAAGCTGGCAGTACAAACACAGTCATGACATGGCAAGGCATACATCAGACCAATCTCATTGCATGGATAGCATTTACTCTCCATCTGATCAAATACCCGAAACATGACACAGCCATGGTCACACCAAGGTGATGTCACTGCCAGACCAATCACATTGTGTGAGAAAAATCAGCCAATTGAAACATCATGGTTGTTGCATGGCAGCTTACTGCACTGTGCATTTAACAGTCATGCAAAAACAGCTCTAAGATCAGCCTTATGCTCTCTTCACCAATACAGCACAGTTTTCACCCAATCAGAGTATGCATAGCAAGGTGACTGTAAAATGATTGATAAGAATACTCACCAACCAGATGGGACATTGATGAATAGAAAATTAACAACATAAGCAAGCAAGAGACCAAGACATATTCCTAATTCATTAAGAGACACAAGCATCCCTCGCCATTTCTGTTAATTGATGTCAAATATGAAAACAGAAATCAAAATTAAAAGGGTTTTTTATCATTTTGTGAATAGGATAACACCAGGTAATCCGGCTGCATGAAGGTTGAATAACACTATGTGACAGAAACATCTTATTCTAAATCAGTTGATAATAATCTATTAGACAACAGCATTGACTTATCCACTGCATAAGGATTTATCCATAGATTTCGTACAACCAGGCCATGGTATATGAAAAATGATTAACATTCATGTATCCGAGTGTTTATCGTTAAAAACGATTTCAAAATTGTTCATGTTTTTGTTCAAAAGGACCATGAAATCTAGTAATAACGCTGATTAATTAATACCATGATACATGCTTCATTGCTTTTTTTAGAATAAAAACAGAATATGGCACAAAATTGCCCTACTGTTTAATTATCATTCTGAATGCCAGGGTGCTTTCCATTCACCAAGAAAAACTGGAAATTCTGTTTGACTAACATAGAGCATCTGTCATTCCAATCAGAAAGTTCCTGAAAACTAAATCCTCTGATAATCTGAGGTAAACGACTTTCCCCACTCTTTTTGGTTCTTCCAGTAGACTAATGTACCATTTCCCACTCTTTTTTATACCATTAGTAAACGAATTTCCAACCATATAGATTGGTGTAAATGGTAAGCACACCTGGTTACTATGTTATGACAGTCACGTCATGGTATACATGTAATAAATTATCATGTAGTAACTCACAGCAGGTGCTATTTCAGATATGTAGATACACTCGGCAGTAGCAGATAATGAGACGCCAAACCCGACAATCAGTCTTCCTAACACCTGGAATGATAAAACCATTACTGGCTGAATTAATCATCATTTTGTTTGTTTGTAGACAAATTCTGCCCACTTGTCTGATGATATTCCACCTTTTTATGGAATGGAATGGAATGATGACATGGGATGACATGGGATGGAATGGGATGGGATGGGATGTGATGATATGGGATGGGATGACATGGGATGTGATGATATGGGATGGGATGACATGGGATGTGATGATATGGGATGGGATGACATGGGATAAGATGACATGGGATGAGATGACATGGGATAGAATGGAATGGGATGGAATGACATGGGATGGAATGGGATGGGATGGGATGGGACAGGATGGGATGGGATGACATGGGATGGGATGGGATGACATGGGATGAGGTGACATGGGATGGGATGACATGGGACGGGATGACATGGGATGGGATGACATGGGATGAGATGACATGGGATGGAATGGAATGGGATGGAATGGGATGGAATGGGATGGGATGGGACAGGATGGGACAGGATGGGATGACATGGGATGGGATGGGATGACATGGGATGAGGTGACATGGGATGGGATGACATGGGATGGGACGGGACGGGACAGGATGATATGGAATGGGATGGGATGGGATGACATGGGATGTAATCAGAAGGAATGGAACAACATAGATGTTATTGGTAAAAATAAAATTATAATCAAGGTAATTAGAAATAGGAAACATTAGTCACAAGAGGACAGAAAAAACATTAGGGAAAAATAAAGCAAATCATTCACCACTTGCTCAAACATGAAGCACTTAAAAAAGGCTACAAGGTTATTTCAAAGAATATATATAAATTTGAACCTTGCAGCCTTTGTATTTGACCATTAAACCGATGTATGGAAAGGCAGTGAATAATGCAATAAAGTTTATTTACCAAAACTGGATAATTCTGAGCAACTGTTAATATTATAGCACCAACCAAGAAGATAACAGAGTTTATGATGATAGCAAGACGTCTACCTAGAAAATCTACAATAAATCCTAAAAAAAAACAATAAAATCCTGTCAATGAACTGTTGCTGGTTTCAATCAGCAGATAAAGGCCTTTGAATATTTTTATTTACACCAAATCAAACCAGAAAGAATCCTAATGAAAGCTTTTATTTCAGCAACTTAATATTCCATATGAAAGAGGAAATGACATCAAAGGAAACCAAGCAATTTAAGAAAAAGAAAAAAATGATCACCAAGAATCGTACTGTCATTGCTCGGCTAAATATCAATAAAATAAAATAACTACCATATATAAGTGTTAGCGTTTTTGCTGCATGTACCAATGATCAGTAAAGAATAGATCCCTAAATTTTTGCTGCATTGCTTTTTCCATTTCTGATCAATGTCATTCCCTAAGTGGCTAAAATATTGTTAAATGAGGCTGAAAAAAATTTATGTCAAATATGAGGTTAAGCAAATATGAGCAAGGTCTCAATTATGGAGTGGGTGAGTGGGTGAGGGGGGAGGGAGAAATGTGCCATTTTCCTTCAGGAATCCTGCATGAAGTAATTAAATTTTGGTGCCGAAAGGAAACTTTCTCTTTTTTTGGGGGGGGGGGGAGGCATGTGTGTCCTCTGTACCCCCTCCTTGTGCTAGTGGTCCAAAGACTGACTGATTGTTTTACCTCCAGTAAGAGAGGCTAACACTGCACCAATCAACATTGAACTGACAATCATTTCTTGCTGGAAACAACTCAGGGTGAATTCCTTTCCGTAGTTGCAATACAGCACCAGATACAATACCTAAGGATAGAAAAGGAAGAATATCATTGAATAATCATAGATAGACAATAGATGAATGGACAGACAGAGGGACGGACAGATGCACTGAAGGACTGGAGGACTGATGGACTGATGGTATCCAATGCTTGTCCAGTTGATAAATTGATGCTGTTATCCAAAAATTATCATTTCATCATATGTTTCATACTACAAGAGAAACAAGAATTTAACAAATATCAAAGGGGGGGTCACTTTTTTATGCAGACTGAACAAAGGGGGAGTCTAAAGATTTTACATCACTGTTTATAGGGATTCCTTTGGCCCACCCCCTCCTAAAACATGAATGGTACCTTATAAATGAATGCCTCATTGACTGCCTAATGACTAATGGTAGAAATTAATATTACAGTCTTCTTACCAATATCATAACCAAAGAGAATACCACCAAGACCAGCCATAAATGACGCCAAAATCATCAATGTTTTACCTGGACAAATATTACAGCAACCAAGAGGTTGACTGTATTACCATAAAAAGTAAAATAAAAACATTACATTTGAGATCCTCAGCAGTAGTAAACCTATGCCCAGGAGGGAAGGGTGCCCGAGGGGTTGGCATTACTAGTCAGAACCACAAATCTTCGTGATGCCATTAATGAAGGCCTGAATTGCTATTGCCATGTTTTGTTTTTGTGGCAATAACCCTGGCCCCTAACCTCCCCGTTCCCCAACACACACCAACGTGACCCAATATCCCTTATCAATATTATTTTCTCCCATACCTACAAAGGATTTTTAATTTGTATTCACATTATTTATGGCGAAAATCTCAAATAAGGATATAAAAATGAGACAAGGAGAACGAGAGGTAAGATTCGCAAAAAAAAAAGCGGAAATGACCTTTCCATCTAAAACCGTTATCCAGCATATAGCCAACCAGTCCGTTATAAATACCTAAAATTGACGGGTTGGATTAATTCAAATTCCTCATCAAGTTTTGTAGCGTTTGTACTTGAATGTTTTGGCGATATAAGTCTATCTGTAAAAAAAGAAGAATTGAAGGAGCCTAGGTAAGCTTATATTTTTAAAAACATCTTACTCATAAAGCATGGATTTTGTGTCATACCTCGTTAATATTTCAAGAATTTGATGTACATAAGTTTTAAATTTATCAATATTTAATAATTCCTGTACGTTTATTAGCTTAAATAATAGTTTTTGGTGCAAGTAAATGCACAACTGACCTCTAACGTTAAGGAATGCTTCTTCTTCTTCTAGATCCGCCATGTTGGCTATCAACACTATTGGGTTACCTGTGTTATATAAACCACAGGACGCCCGTAAGGTGTTTCAGGTTACACTTTCTTAAGTCACCTGTCAAAATATTGTTGACAGTTGATAAAGTGATGAGAATGGGAAGGCAGTAACTGATCTTTGATTGATAACTTGCCATCTGAAAGTTTACCTTAAGGATTTCGTTTCATCTTCCTATCCTCCCATTCTTTCATATTTCCTTTCTTCCAATAACTCTACAACTTATTCAAATTTCATTTCATTTCTCTCTGTACTAAAAATTGGAGAAGAAGAACAAAAAACAATCGTTAGAGGGAGCGAACATTTCTTATTGATCATCACTCAGTGGACATTAAGGCCGAACATCCGTCGTTCGGTAAAAGCCCTTTCAAAAATGCCCCAATTTGATTCCATATCTCTTATCTCCATTCTGGACTGAGACAAATCAATATCTGACTGTTTATACAGTAAACCCGCTATTTTAAAGTTTTTCTTAGCGTTTTGCCAAATTCAGCAGGTATAAAGAAACCACTTAGGACTAATTGAATTCCATAAAAGATATAACTGTCTGATAACGACCATTTTCCAAATCTAAAGTGTAAATAAAAAAATCAGCCACCATAAAAAAAGTTCAAATACATGTTGATTGTGCCTAAGTAGAGGATTTCTTCGGACTTGATTCATACGGTTTGATGGCAAAAATCTGAAAGGATTTATCGAAAATGTCCGCCTTAAAAAGGAATTTCTTTCGGCACGATTATTGGGATAACTCAAGTGATTGTCTAAGACGTGAAGTGCTTTTCGAGGTCGCCAGTATGGCTCCTTCAACGAGACAGCCAATTTCAAGGCGTCGTTTCAACCGTCTTCAAAGTATGTGGTACATTTTTGTAATTATTTTTCTGTTTATTTAAAGCGAGTCGTTAATTTTTCTGATCAAAGAAAACGTGTGGAGACCCATTTGGTTTGTTTTCTTAAACCTTAGTTACGGAAAACCTGTAGCGTGAATGCTGTTTGCACGAGCTATGTCATGGCAGACTCACACCATGACAAGTCAGATGGGATCCAATTATTGAATTGTCGTATCTATGCGGATTATTAGGAAAGTAATGTAAAAATGGTGAAAGACGGGTTTGGAAACTGTTGACGTCATGGCTAATTTGTATTCAAAAGAAACTGCAGCGCCACACAACATTCGCGCGTCGAGACAATCTCTACTGACACACCGCGCTTATCAGGTTACATCATTTTTCGCCTTTTAACCTTGCATTATCGTTAATGGTTATACCTCGATACCTATAGGGCCTGTCACAAGGACCGGCTGCCGTCGAAGAAGCCCCATGAAAGCTTTGAACTTCGATTTAATATTCTTAGAAGTTTCTGGAATTTTCAGTCTTTGAGAGGTGAGTTGAATTTGCTTGTGCATTCGTTTGGGACTCTATCGCTGAGTTAACGGCCAACCTGTTTTAATGTTTGAATGGTTTGATCTATTACTAGTTTTTTCATTTCCTCACGCCTAAACGAAAATCTCGAGCTCTCTTTTTCTCTCATTTTCGTTCAAATCTTTGTTAGTCCTCTGAGAAGGCTTTAAAACTACACTTACTGCGAAGTACTGACTGGTTCATCAATCGTGAAATGGTCTTCAGTGGTCTCTAATGGTCAATTAGAGGGGATATCTTGCTATAATTCCCCCTGTGTTTGCAGAACCTGAATCAATGTCTATAATCAAAATGGCTCTCTCGTTTGTTGATTAAATCTGACTAAAACTAGATTCATTACAGTCAAAAACGGTCAAGATTCAAGATTACAATGAATATTAAAATTAATCCTTGGTTCTGGATTTTATCTTCTTTTGAGGCATTTTGTTCTTTCTTTAATTTCTCCTTATGAACGACAGAAAATTTCCTTCCCAAAACGCGAGTTAGAGATAATTTTGCTCGTTTACTTTCGCTATTTCTGACGAAATAAACACAACAACATTCCACGCTAAATTTCCTCCTGAAATTCCAAAATATTAGTCATTTCGAGGTGAAGAAATGTTATTTTCATCTGCTGAAATCTGATATACATTTATTATCAGGAAAAACCAACCATCTACGTTTCTTAACCGAATCAATCAATCAGAGGTTTTTCTGATCTCAGTATCGCAAAGCTGCACTACAACAAACTTACTTAGGCTTAGTCAAGAGGATAAGTTAGAAATCATCAACGATGTTGTTTCGTAAGTATCAATGTAGGCTCCTCTAAGATACTCTCCAAAAAACACCACACCTAGCTCCTACTTCTACGCAGCTTCTCTACAAGGGGTCATATGGTTCAAGAAAAAAAGTGAATCGTGAAAAATTGGTTAAAAAAATTATATGACGTCGTCTTCAGAGAAAAAAGCTTTTACGTCAAGCGCGTCCGTGTACGTAATAAAAATACATCGCCTTGTAAGTAGCTATTATCGAGAACTAAGGATACTTTCCCTACTACACGTGGGGTGTAATAACTTCTTTCCGCTTTCCAGAAATAGACGGACTTGTTTCTTATATAACGATTCTCCGCTGCATTGATATAAAAGGTGTAAGGGTGCGGATTTGTAGCAATTTAGATCCGACGTCGTGGAGATAACAAGAGAAAGACGTGGAAAGTAAACCTCTGAATCTAGACAAGTTAGACATGGGAGAAGAGTAAGTATTGGCAGTACATTTCAACAACTGTTTCGTCTAACAAAGGCAGATTGATTCTTTGGCTCACACAACTGCCGCGCAGATATCAACTTAATAAGATCGTGAAAAACAGAATTGCCCACATGTGAGCACTACACTACGCTAGCTCACACTAATATAGATACTAACTCAATAGGATCTTTAAAACAGAATTGTCCGCACATGTGAGTACTACACAACGCTAGCTCACACTATTGTAGTGAGAATATCAACTCTATAAGATCGTGAACAAGATTGAACACTTGCTTGCTAGCACTACACTACGCTAGCTCATCAAGCTATTACAGCGAGGATATAACTCAATAAGATCGTGAAATCAAAATTGTACACATGCTGTACAAGTAGCACTGTACTGGACCAAAAAAGGCGAGTTCTAACAGGTAAAGAGAACAATTGCATGTTCTGAATTCGCTGGCAAACATTCTGACTTCTACTCCTGATTTTGGACAGTTGGGACTTCTAGTTCCTTTTTCGTCTTTTGTTTTGAGCGGTTGTTGACTAGTGCTTCTCTGATAAACCAAGATTGCTATCTTGTTTTGATCTTCATTATAACAGATTCACATAAATCCACATGATCCTAAACCGGTCGTGCAAACTCTCACAGAGGCCCTGTAGCCCACGAAGCTGTCAAAAATCACGTGACCAGTTTCGCAATGATGAACAATTGATTTCAGTAAATGTATGCATCGTAACACTTAGGCATCCCACTTAAAACTTGAAATCCCCTTTCAGCGCCAATTGAATCTCGGAAGAGGAAACGAGTCTACGAATAACGCTAAGTATTGGCAATTAAGCCGTCTCTCCTGATTGGCCAATGAGCAGTGCTTATCTAAGCCATTCATGTGGCTCTCCACGTTAACTTCACCAAGTAAGCACCTATTCGTTGAAGTTGAATTTAAGATTAAGGCTTTACTTATTTCCCTCGGCTTGCTTAATCCTTAAGGTCAATAACTTCTCTATACATTACATTTTGGTTTTGCCATTTCGAATTTTATGTAATGGTCAGAACATCGTTCAACTTATATGTATGATGCTGATAATAAAGATAAGATCGGACTTCCAGCCTTGCTATTAAAAAGACAACAGATTCTCATCGCACGACTTAACTTTGAATGCTAGCCATTATTGTGACTCCATATTACTTCAGAGTTCCCGCTAATGTTTTCAATTATCTCAATTCTCTTTAAAATCTTAAAAGGCATTTATTGTTGTATAGACTGCTTGCATGACAACAGACTTGGTTTCGAGTGTCGCTCGGTGGTGTTGGCAATATCCTTTCAATTTCTCTTTTTCATGTATGTGAGAGTACCGCCGCGACTGATAAGCATGGAATTAACTTAACATATAAGATATAGGCGTCGATGAATTTATGCAGCTTGTTTTAGTTCCATGGATGTGGGATCAATCAAATCAAGAACAATTTGACCTGTGCAATTCTCCAGGCTTAACCGTCTAGGATAGGTTAGCATTATCTTTCTTTGCGGTATTCAAATTTTAACTTTTGATCAAACTGTTTTTTAGCCGCCCCAAAGAATCCGTTTTAGCGCTTCGCTTCCACCTGTGCCGGCGTTCAGTATTTCCAGACCACTATTAACACAGCTACACTCCCTTAGGATTCTTAGGTAGGGTTATTAATTTCATAGTGGTGTATCTTAAACAGGGTGTGTTCATTTTGAGATATACTTTTCTCAGTAGGGTGAAAGATGGATTTAGAATCCGACGGTCTCCCCACCCCTCGCAGGGAAAAATGGTTTCATACTACAAACATTTTACTGTCGTTCTACTCTTAACGTGAACACTCGAGTTTATTTTATTTCATTTTTTTACTTATGTAAATATACTTAGATATACGTAAATATACTCTCTCTCTCTTCCTCTCTCTCACTCTTTCTCTCTCTCTCTCTCTCTCTTTTGCGATTTCGATTCGTAATCTGATTGGCTGACAAACTCGAGTGTTCACGGTTAGCAACAGTATTTTGTATCACAAGTTCGTATACATGCGCACTGACTGATTACAGCTAACCACCACACATAAGCCATACTTAAACTCATTTCTGTATTCCATTTTTATCTCTTTCTAGTTTCCTTTCTTTATCACGTACCGCAGGTTCAAGTACCTACTTCTCGAACTTTCTCTCATATCTTTCTTCTTTTTTTTCTTTTATTCTCCCGGTAATTGTTCTGTGTGTCCTTAATTCGTATAAGATTATCCAATCGAATTCTTATATATTCATATTCTCCTTCGTTTCCTCCGATCTAATCTACGCCTTTTTTCTTCCTAATCTAATTTTCTATTATGTTTTCTTTTATTAATCATGAAGTGTATTAAACTATCTCACTTAGAGAAAGACCTTGATCCAAAGCTAATATCAAGCCGAGCCTTCAAGTGCGTAACTTTAAAACATCTACCTGACTCACCGACGCATGGAAATGCTTTATTAAAATAATATCAAAGAAGCGTGATAAAGTGAAGAGCTTTGATTTGAAGTGGCTTAACCTTAAAAGTACCATAGGTGCTGTCCAGGTTTGTCTTTGAAACACAGGAAGTAATCCCGGCGAAATCAATCGAAGGACTCGAAAATCGAATTCAATCGAACGCAATCACATGCTTGGATGCGAGTGCATTCGGCATTCGAACAAAATCGGATGAATGTTATATTGTGAGTCGACTGACTCAAATCGCTCCAAAATTGCAATCGAACGTAATCGGATGTTCGATTAGGTTCGATTGGCTCCAATTTTTCGATTAAATTCGATTGCCCAATGCAATCGAATTTTATCATTCGATTGGAATCGATGGAATCGAACGTTCAATTTTGTTCGATTGATTACGCCGGGCGTAATACATCAATCCTACTCGGTTGCGCATGCGTTTTTGAGCTACGAAGCATCATCCATTGGTTTTCCTGGTTTTAACTCATCAATGATTAATCTTGGCTTTCAAAACTAATTTCATCAAATCTGCAATGATGATTTGCTAATGTAGTGGATATGAATCTCAGAGCTAATCTGGCTACAACAGGCTCAACAGGATGAAGCAGTCGTCCGCCTTTGAAACCTATATAAGCCAGAGCATAAAGCTTGAAATTTGGACTATAGACAAGCAAGATCCTGAAATCTATGCTTAATCATCACTTTTTGAAGAAATGTACTAATCAGGTGAAATATAGCATTTTTATCAGCCAGATGAGCCCGATTCATGATCGTCAACATTCAATTTGTCAGTACTCAGACATTCTCTCACTAGCTTAGAAACGGGATTCGCGACTGAGGGTAAATATGGAGTTGATAAGAGATCAGACAAAAGAGAATGAAGCTTGCGGTAGTTATGGCAGTCAAAGTAACTCAGTTCAAGGCTTAAAACGTCTCTTAAAGTTTATGCAAACATTCTTGCCGTGATTATAATTTAGTTACCTAAGATTGAGGATTAGTTGTCAGATATATTTAAAATGCTACCAAAAATTAATCCCGGTATAAATATTATTCACTCGTGAATTAATCCCTGTTTCGTCTGGAAATCTACGGTAGAATTATAATTTTTTTTTTTCAATAAGGTGAAAAACTCATATACTCGTATATAAAAAAAAGAGCGCACTGACACCCTGCCGCATTCTGCGTGCTTCAAGCATAACCTGAGTTTCAGGCCCGAGGGGGGTAGGGGAAGAGTGAAACTCAGCTTAGAGGCTTTGCTATCTACACCTATTTCGAAAATCGTCGCATCAAGAGTCTAAAGTAACAAGCCAAGGCTCCAGAGAACGTCGCTACTTTTAATTATATTTGATTTATTCATGGTTCATGCAAGTGGCTATAGCTCTACACTAATTATCATCTCGAGCAGCCTTGCTTGGAGCAATTTGTGAAGTCAATAAATGTGGATGCACCATGAATAAACTAATTACAGCTTGAAGTACCAGCGTTCTCTGCGGTCTTGGCTTGTTGCTTGAGGCTTTTGGTGCGACAGCGATTTTTGAATTTGAAATAGATGCAAAGTGCTTGAACGCTAGTCAAGTGGCCTAATTACTATGTACTCAATGATGCGATATTTGGCGGTCTTCAAGACACGCAAAATATTTCCTGTCGGTAGGCGGTTTCGTTCAAAACCATGGAACTGTTCTGATAGAGACCAGGAAACCAGGATTGATCGTAAATTAAACACATTACGTTAGGGGTATGTAAGAGATCTATTAATTGTTGATACTTAGACTATTAGACGAACTTAAATGAATAATGATCGATGAAGAGTTGCTAACTAAGAAATGACATAAAATCGCATGTACCAGATGGGTACTCCGCCAGGATTCGGATAGGGGTGTTCCGCTGGGATTCTGAAAGGGGTATCCTCAGTTATGATAAAAACTCAAATTTGTAGACCCTATTTATGACAAGAGATATAATTAATTGAACTGAGTTCCTGTTTCAATTATCATGTAAACTCGCGTATTGTCTTACCAGTGAGAGGGAGAATCGGCAAAAGATATCCTAATTGACACTCGTAGATTTTTGCTAGGTAGTACTTGCGTATTGAGTGTGCTTGTTATGAAGAGGTGTACGTTTATTGGAAGAGCAAGGCCCAAAACGTGAGAGAATACATTGATATTCTTAATAGCTTAAATTTAAACGCAATTTTATGAGTGCAATCTTTACGCCAATTTGTGATGACTTCATTTGAACGTGTTCTAAACATATCTGCAAGTTGTGATAATAACATGCAAAGTTTACGAACAAACACAAGCAATGTAATTCTACATATACAACTTTCTCATGCAGTTATTCTAATTACTACTACTACTACTACTACTACTACTACTACAACAAATTGGTGCAAAGTGTAGTAGGTCTACGGTCTAATGAGGTCTACTAAACTTACTAATTGCAAGTTTTTTGCAATTTCTTAAAAAGTTTTTCATGGATTTACTATGGCGTGCACTCTACTGGTACTTCTCGGTCAAAACAACCGTGCGTCCTTGTTTGAAAACTGTTTGTCTGGGTCTGTATGCGAAAAGGATTAAAGGTTACGCTATTTTTTCTGTTTAATATTGAATGTTGATGGCGGGCACTTGCGTCATGCCGCCCTATTTATGAATGAATGTTGACAAGTACTCCCAAAGGGGAGTATTTGCCACCAAACCGCCTTTTTTAATAGCATCTTTTGATATCTCAGCTTCAACGTCAGTAACGTAGCAAGCGGGGGAGCAAAACGTTTTACTGAACTTTTGTATATGGCGGGAAACTCTTAAGATGAAACACGTACGCGTTTTTATTGGCGGGAAAATGATACATACAAGTCATTCTAAAACGATAATCGCTGCTCGAGCGGTGGTTATGAGGTTTCTCAAAGTTTGCCAGCGAGTCGGAGTAATACTGAAGGTTATCCTGAATTTCTTCTTTTCTCTGATATTGAAGTCTAAAATTATATATCATAAAACAACTATTCCCCTAAGGCTCAGATATGATTGCTCGTTAAATATTCACCGATAATCGTCAGTGCTTCGCCTTCGGCGAATAACCGCTAAATGTTTCTTCTCAACTCTTACAATTACTTTCCTTCAACCAATTTTAGACTTTAAGAATACAGACTCTCTTGTAGTCGTTTTAAAAATATATAAAACTTGAAACGTTCATGAACGCACGAAAAACTTCTTTTTCAATGAGCCATAAAAGTGGCACCTCTTAAAAACTCCTTTGCTTCATACACCACTTCTAAACCGCTTAAACTACGACCGGAGATTTGTCTCTTTGTTCAGTTATTATCTTTGAAACAGCATCATTGTCTATAAAATGCACCAATATATCAATTTTTTTCCCTGCTTTTACGATCTCATTAACATGTCAATAACAAAGAGTGTTGAGTCGCGTGCACTTGAACAAAACCTCAAATACCAGAAAATGACTAAAAGTAAGTCAAGTCAAATCTCATCTCATCTCATCTCAATCACCTTTTCTTTGAAATACACTTGTCATATTCTGATAGTGCACGCTCCATTAACTTTGACGGGTACTTTATCTCTTAACTTCACTGAGGTAATACAATGATTCCGAATGATATTTTGGGGATTTCTCAGCGATTTTTCTTTTAACTTTTCGCCGCGAAGACTGAAGGATAGACTGATATGACGCGTCTCCGGTGGCTGACTTGGCAATCATCGAGGATTTAGTACCAATGGACTATAGTAAGATACCTATTAGGAATATCATTCCTGGATTAAAACAGATTTAAGTGCGTAGCCTTCGGAATACTAATGCGAAGGCTTTGGTCTTTCGCGTTGATAAGCCAACATGAGTCACTGAAAATATAAAGTGAGTGAATTAGAGATGAAAGGGATTTTCAGCTAAGCCGTGCAAACCAGACAGTTATAACACAACACAGTTCCATCCTCTCTCGACGACTTTAGTTTCCTGTGGCTTGAACAATATGACAAACATTTTTTTCCAAATTCGTTCCAAACTTCCTTCAAAAAATATCGTCGTTCTGGAGCCAAGTTCACAAACATTATCGTATAATCGGTAAAGGATTGAAAGACGTATTTTTTCTTTCAACATAGTCCCTAACATTACGCATATTTTCTGAGTGCGTGGTTACTAATGATGAATATGCTTATTTCTTTCTCTTTTCATCTCACAAAAAGAAAACAAAACAAGACAAAATAATTACACTGTTAGCGAGTTCCGTGTATTCATAACTGGAAATTAATCAACTTAACCGAAACTCTTTTTCTCATTCACAGAATTTAATAGCAGCAAAGAAACCATCAAGCTCATTAAACCTATAACCTATGAAAAGAGTATAATACTGGCGTGGGGGCTAATTTGGAAGGATTGTTGGTCATTTACGTGCTCAATAACCGGCTTTCTTTGAGAAACGTAAACACAAAGTACTTTTTTTCGAGCCTACTTCATAAATCATGGACAACAGCAGCAGCAGAGGTAAGATTACCATAGAATTTCATTCGCTGTTTCCTCTTGGAAGCAAACTGACTGGGGGAATTTTCGTGTTTCCATGTCCTTGAACTACTCATCAAAAACATTGACCAACACCAAAATACAATAGCTTGAAGAGGTTGAAAATCAAAGTTATTAGATTGAACAAAAGCGTTTGAATAGAATTGAAGTACGCTTTTTATTATCACTCTTGAAACTGCAGCGGGTTTATTTTTTCCTGTAGGTTAAAAAAAATTAATGTCAATGCCAGACCAACGCGTAAAGGTGTTCAATTTTGTGAGAAATGAAATTAGTAAATGGAATTCGACCCAGGTAAATTGTCGAGAAATCCCCTATGAAATACTAATCCCTTCTTAGTGAAATTATTGTTCTGATTCACATTGAATCAAATATATTAGAACTTGAGTTGTGTTTATTGGAATTTGGCACCCCGTCTGCGCCGTTGCAAGCACGGTAGTGAGTTTACTTCATCTTCAAGCACCACCACTGGCTGTTATACCTTCATTAAAGCAATAGAAGGATCAAATTGGATCAATTTGTGTGGTTTCAATCATTTTGCTAGTTCACGACAGTCGCCAGTAGCTTTTAAGGATATCTTTTGAAAACGTCTAAGAAAAGCCTCCTCTCCCGTCCCATCCCGACCTACCCTGCACCCCCCCCCCCCCCCCAACACCAAACCATCCACCCACCCCCTCGAACACATATCTTCACTAATCATCTCTCTCTCTCTCTCTGCTAGAGACCAATTCCACAGCGACCCTATCAGGACAGACCCTTGCTGTGGTTGCTATGACAGTTGCATATTCAATCATCTTCGTTGTTGCGTTTCTTGGCAATGCTTTGGTGATTTACGTGGTCGCTTCTCGTTCATACATGAAATCTACGTTTAACTTTTTGATTGTCAACATGGCGATCGCGGATCTTCTCGTCAGTGTTCTTATCATGCCGATACAGGTGAGTAGGACCATTTCGTACTCTTCCCTCCCCTCCCTCCCTCTATCTATCGTGCGTTGCAAATAGTACAAAGGATTAGCTGTAGTCATGGTACGTCTGAGGGCCGACTTGTATCTCCCCTGTTCGTCACGGCTAGAACATTATCCTGCGTAATCCGTACACCCAAAGGTAAAAGGTCTTAATTCCCCCGTCAGGTCCGCCGAAGCTCATACGACGCCTCAGTTTCTGCGGATATCGCGGGGGTATGGCAAAGTGGAATCAAGTAAATTTTTGAAGTTCAGTAAGTGGACGTGGATTAGGTATTATTAAAGGTTGATAATCTGATTGGCGAACGCTGTTATCAGTTCAATCTTTGTCTAGTTTACTGTTTAGTCTAATTGGTCAGTTTTATTCAAGTGGTCCTTATTATTGTGTCCGCACAGTAAAATGCTGCCTGCGAGAATATTCTATTGACAAGAGCTTTCGCCGCCATCTTGAAAATATTGAAACGAGAGAGACTGTGGATGAGTATTTTGGTTCCCAAATCACGCCGGGTACAAGTTTTCGGGACCTATAAGTCCTTTCGGTCATTGTACCGTTATAGTCTCTATGCGTGGAGACGGAACGGACGAGCGAGAGACTGTGGAAGAGTCTATTAAGGGCCATTGCATCCAAATGGCTCTAACTGCGAAATATTAATAGGACTAAAACACTCCTATCTTCTTCTATATCAGGTGAAGTTTTTATACGCTGGTCAAAAATGGATCAATGGTGGGTTCGGCGTGGTTTCTTGTAAATGGGTAAACTTCTCAGGAACGCTTTCCATTGCGGCGTCAATCATTGCACTAGTAGCCATATCATTGGACCGTTACTTTGCTATCATTCACCCCTTCAAACACTTACCAGTCATCCGCAACACCAAGACCATAACATCATTGATATGGAGTTTCTCCGCGCTCTTCATGTTTCCTTACCTCCTCGTCTTTGACGTCGCTAAAGCAAATGACGGGCAAGGTTGGGACTGTCGAATGATATGGGACATTATTTCTACATCACCTACCAAACAGTTTGAATTTGCGCGTAGTTTCTTCATGTTTACTTTGATTGGACTTTACGCGGTACCATTGGTACTGATCGCGTCGCTTTATATTAGGATTGGGAAAAAACTTTCATCGCGTAAGATTCCTGGACATTCAACGGCTAAAAGCATACAGAAAGCTCAGACATCAAAGCGGAAGGTCCTGCGCATGCTCACGATAGTAGTAATGGTATTTGCACTTTGTTGGCTTCCTGCGCACTTGATGCACCTGATTATATATTACAACACTCCTTTGTTCTGGCGACTGCTTGCCACTGCTCCTTACGTGGAGAATGTTGCGTTCTTCTTGTGTCACGCAAACAGCGCTATCAACCCTTGTCTGTATGTCACGCTCAACGAAAAGTACAAACGCGAGTTTTTTAAACTGTTGAGATTTTGTTTTCCTGGGTTGAAAAAAAGAGGGAAGAGAATGACGATGACCACGATGGCTATTAGCGAGATACATCATGATGACTTCTAGAGTGTATGACAGTACGAAGAACCTATGTTCGACACATGATCAGTCATAGAAGGACTGACTACGACCTCGAATATTAGCGAGATACACCATGGTGACTTCTAGAATGTATGACAGCACAAAGGCACATATACTGGACACATGAATCAGTTATAGAAGGACTGACTACGACCTCGAATATTAGCGAGATACACCATGGTGACTTCTAGAATGTATGACAGCACAAAGGCACATATACTGGACACATGAATCAGTTATAGAAGGACTGACTACGACCTCGATGGATAGCGAGATACATCATGAAGACTTCTAGAGTGTATGACAGATATCCTGGCAAGGTGCAGCACTATCACAGGCAGCACAGAGCGAGAGTATAACTATTACTCACGGGATTTAAGACCCTGGTTCATGGTCGTACGTTTTACCACAAATGTAAATTTTCTCGCTTTCTGACTGGTCGAAAGGCGTGGTAAATAAGTGGATATACCACCAAATTACGTCAATAAATTTCGAATCGCTCGCACACAGAGCCAGCGCGCGATAGAAACCGTTTCGCTTTTAACTCTTTGCGTTTATTTTACGAATTTCCGATGTTATAGTACTCTTAATTACCACGATATAATGTCAACAGTTGGTCAAAATGTTATGTATTTTGAGGCGTAGCTAAACCATCGAAAATGTATTAAATTTTCACGATTTTCAGTTTTGCTATGTTATTACGATATGATAATGCAGCAAAAATTAAGTGTTGCTACAAGTGGATCTCCTATTTAGTTCCCTTTAACACGATTAACACGTCCATTCCAGCCATTTCGATAAAAACTTTAGCACACTCTCAGATCTATAACCAATGAGTATCTAGAAGAACAAAGATCTCGTCTGGTGACCTATGGTGACAGATCTTTCTACGTTGCTGGACCCAAACTGTGGAATGACCTTTAAACTTCAAATTAGGAAAAAGGTCTTCAATCGAATCATTCAAGAATGAACATTTGTTCAAGAACTTTGTCTCCTCTGGTTTGAAGTGAACATCAATGAACTATGACATTTCATTAATATTGTTTTTAACATACGTCTGTTATTATTTATTATATTATTTCTTTATTGCGAAGCGCCAGGAATTTTGATATGTGCGCTATATAAGTTTCATTATTTATTTTTTTCTGCGAAAATTAGTATTGCGAAAATAAGTACCCATAAGCGAGAGCATGAAAAGTTCCAGAGAGCATTAATGGTAAAAGATAACCCAAGAGTAGTCAATGGGTGTAGAAATGAATCAATTTGATGTCTCAAAAAAAACCTTGTGACACAAGAACCCAAATGAAATTCAGTTTCGTGGCATCAACCACGGATGCGTACATGTTAGAAGATCCACCTTTGAGAGACGCCTTAAAGATAGTATTTATTTGCCTTTCTGCACCGTTTTTCGTAAATCTATTTTCTAAAAAAAACGTCTAAGAAATGATATGAAACAGACTCCATGTGCACTAGCAGTGTACACAGCGTGGTCTTTTTGTATTAGCTAATATGATAAACTATCTGCAGAACAGTTTTCGTATCACATATGACTTTTCAAAAACTCCTGACACAAACGCGTTCTTGACACGGCAAGGATTACGCCAGACCAATCAAATTGCACTAGAAGTTACTCTCATCCAATCGAATACCCGAAACACAACGGCAAGTACACGGTGCAGCCGGAAACACGATCACGCCAACGTCACGCCGGTACAGCCAAACCAATTACATTTCGCAAAAACAAATCTGCCAATAAAAATTCTAGAAAACATCACTGTCGCGGCAAGACACGCATATGGCACCGAGCTTTTCACAGTCATACGAAAACTGCCCTAGACCTCTTTAGCTTAAGCATAATGTTTTTTAATTTCAGAACACGTGTCATTTTCATTGTATCCATACTCAAGCATCTTCTCATGCGCAACCATTAAACAAAGAAATAATATTCTAGCGAATTAAACGTGGTCTGAAATGGAAAAACATTAGGTCTATTATCTCATAGGCGAGCTAAACAAAATACGTACGTGTTTATCAGAATTTATGCATCTTCATAAAGTTATGAAACAAATATGTAAGACAAAAGATATCAATATATACGGCAGACTCTATATGCACTAATAGTGCGCACAGCGCGCATGTCAATAACGGATATTAGAGGGGGGTAGGGGGAAGAGTGGACCGGAGAAATCCATATAAGCAGTGATGTAAAATCTTTAGCGCACGCCTTTTCTTTCAACTGCGTAAGAAAGTGACCCTCTCCTTTATGTAGTAAGAAATATTTGAAGACCCTCTCCCCCCCCCCACACACATTTTTTTTTACCGAGTAGAAATTTAAATGGCCCTCCCGTTGATTTCTCCGACCCACTTCTTCCTAAATAATTAATACTCCCTAATGACGTATCTCATTAAATCAGTTAATAACATCTCTGAAGTGATCTATAATTTGGAATGATTAACTAAGTCTCAGTGTGAACAGATAATCCATGCTTCGTTTGGGTGCGCATTACAACAATAAAACTCACCAGATAACGCCTTATGAATCACTAACACGTGTGTTACCTTAATGGGCAAAAGCCCTATTAGTAATCTATGGTTTTGTCACTTTTGCGGTGTCGTTAGGAGGTTCGTGGGGAAATAATAACAGTTGCGCAGACTATTAATGGCCGGTGCCGTTGATTGGTTATGATAACCGTCGGCTCCAGCCTCGAGCCATGAGGAAACAAAACCATCAGTTAATATAAAATATTAGAGTCATTCTGTTTAACCCGTGGAAACAAAACGACTATTTCGTTAGTACTATTCATAAAAAAGCAAAAGAAAAAAATGGGTTTAAAGTCTACTACTAACCATTATTACGCGTCCTATTATTTAACGGGTTAAATAAGATCATTCTAGGTATTATCTTAGAAGGAATTTATCTGGGTCATGAATCCACATTAAATGTGTGATGTTAGATAACACAGTAAAGTAATAATGCGTAAAACAGTTAGAAACAATGTGAGTGATCTATTCAGATAGCAGAATGCGCAGTCTCAACTCTCTCTCCCAGAGAGCGGCATTACATATTTCAAGTGGTCCCACTTTTTCCTCCAAGGCTCAGTAAAGACGATTGTTTTGGGATTCCTGTGGACGCGCGCGGAGAGTGAAGCCGAATAAGCGGGAGAAGGGAGAGAAAAAGTTGTGTAGGCAATGGGTGATTTATATAATGATTTCTTACAGTGTTGTCCGCATTCCTTACTTTTCTTCTCCTTTCTTCCCGGCTCCAATCTCGGCTCCAATCTCCACGCGCGTCCACAGGGATCCCAAAACAGTCGTCTCGACTGAGTTTTTCCTTCTCTCTAAGCTAGAATACCTTACCTTAAATCTTATCCCAGTCCCTCTCGATCGCCTGGTCAGTTGTCACGTGACTTGGTACAGACGTCCAATGGAAAGCTGCTCCAATGGAAGTGTCTTTTAGTATCCATTTTATTTTGGATATAGAGAATGAAACAGAAAACCAGATCACAGCAATCAAATGTAGAAACGCTTAAGAGCTGTGACCAGGATATCTGGGTCATTCAGGAATCGGCACGCGCCACTGAGTAGGGACTTGATCATTGAAGATGCATGGGTTAGTAGTGACACGTCGCCGCGACGTTCATTGCCGCACGCTCTGGATCGAAAATTAAAAAGAATTTTAAAAAATCTCAAAAGGGGGGGGGGGGGGGGTTGAGGTTGGGGGAACAGAAAAAAGGCATTTTCCTCCCAATCTCGAGCCCAGAGTCTTCCGGGCTTTTGGTCAGCGGGGTCGCGCTGGTAAGGCACTGACGAGATCGACGGAAATTGTTTATATCTTTTCCCATTGTTCTACAAGTCCTTTTCTTTCCAAATATCTACAGAGAGACCAAAAAAGTGAAATTTGCCTGCAGAAGAGAATGGTAGGAAATGTGAGTTACAGTGACTCTAAAACTGATGACTTTCACATTGAAGCGCTGTGTGATATTTTAGCGTTAATCTTTCTCGGTTCGCGATTGGTTTATGACGGACGCCCGATTCAAGAGTAACTCTAACCTACGCGATTTTCTAACCTGTTCTTGCTTGTTCCTTCATAACTAAACGTGCATTCTTGAGAACTGCCGTACTTCAGTGAAATTCTGTTCTTGACCCTTGATATAATTGTAGCCGCGGATATTGAGCCAGAAGCTTTAAAACGTGCTTATCGGTTAAGTGAGCAGAATTTAGGTAATTTTATCCATAATATCAGTCTAGATTACATTGGATTCCACTAAGATCTGAAAAACACCATAAAATCATGCGGGCTATGGATTCCTAAAACGATAAAATGTTACCAATCAAAATTGGTTTACAGCAGTCTCATTCATTGAGCTAAACTTTTTCAAATTCATGCTGTAAACTTAGATAAAAATCAAGTGACACCCACCTTTTCTCTGAAGCTCTAACCAACGACGTTTGCCGTGTCACGCTTGTTCTTTCTACCTCACTGGCTCAGTTTTAACTCCTTGACTAATTTGACTAAGCGTTTCATATTAAACTTTTAAGCAAATTTCCGGCGTTTGGTTCTTGAATGTAATGAAACTTGTTTGAGTATCGAATAAAGAATTGCCAATACCTTGCGTTTAGGTTTCCTGTACAAGCGAAATGCTAACACTATTTCATCTCCTGGTTTTGTCAGTTTGTTTTTGGTTAAAATGACCTTGTTTTCCTGTTTGTCATAACAGGAATTTTTGGGTTAAAATTTATTTTTTCGATTTGTAACTTGCAAAGAATGTGTAAAAACATAGCTTTTCGCAGGTGGAAATCCGGGAAAACAGCCCGCGGCAATATTTACATATCTGGCACTACAAATCACGCTGTACTCTCTGATCGATGACAACTGAAATTTTCATAACTTGTGATATGGTGTCAAAGAGCTCAGTGGACTTGTTTTTGCCTAGTATATAAACCAGTTGGTCAACAAATAAAGTTTTTGAGACAAGCTTTCAATAAAAGACAGTTCGGCTTTGTGTTTTAATAAAATATTTTCCGTCTGCTTATGATCAAAACTGACGTACACTCGTGACCACCAGCCGAATCAGGTTAATTTTTATCATTTTTCGACCATGAAGGGAATTCTTAAATTTCCGAAGATTGATTGAATGAATGAATGAATGAATGAATGAATGAATGAATGAATGAATGAATGAATGAATGAATGCAAACAGAAAGGAAAATGGGTTAAAGCGTGAGTCGAACGATAAAATGAAAGAAGAAAGAAAAAAGAGGGAAAAAGATTTAAAGGAAAAGCTAAAGAAAGTAAGAAAGAAAGAAAACTTTTCTACTGTTTCATATATCAGCATTATAAAGGACATTATTAGTATTTTAAAGCGTCATATCAGTCAAAGTCAAACATGCTCTCGAGAGACACAGTGCGAAGGAAATTAAAATTTGAATTTGTGAAACCTCTTTTCTTTAACTGACACTGAAAGAACTCACTTTTTTATTCCATCATGTCATGCGATACTCTGGGTTAAATTGATCGATGGCTGGGTATTTCGGTAAATTGAATAGTTCATGGTCTTTGCTATAAGATTCGCTAATTTTCAAGCATGATCTAGTCATTGTCAACATTACTTAAAGTCTGACATCTGTTCATTAAGAGCTTTAATTTTTGTCATTTTTGTCCTTCCTCCTTAGATCAGACATAAGGAGTACGAATATCGTCGGACGGCATGGTGACGTGACTATTGAAAGAATTGCACGGACTTACGAAGGGGCAGTTCACCGTTTGCAACGTCAAGTTTCATTACTGGTTTAATAAAAAAATATTGTTACATGTTCGCGAAAACAGATTTTGTAAATCTTCATGGTCAGTTCGTGCTGTTATGTTCTTTTCCCGGCACAATAGAAGTTGCCTGCGTTCATATTCCCGCCGTTGACAGTAGTCCCGCTGATATTCCCTAAGTGGATATTCCCGCTGCATGCGAGAATGAATCACTTTCTTTTTCTAAAGAGAGAGAAAGAGAGAGAGAGAGAGAGAGAGAGAGAGAGGATGTGCGGGAACCCGTGTTCTTCGTTTCTGTTCGACTGCATAGAATTACATCTAACCCTCCTCTTCTTAGCAAATCTTTTTCAGAACCTAAAGTTTGACCCTAAAAACGGCTGCGTAGGAGGCTAGTGGGTTGGGTTTGTGCTAATATGATGATCAAAAGTCCTTGGCGTCGTAATTATGTTAAAAGAATAATTTGGACGCTAGTCAAAGGGCTTCACAATCCTTGAACGATCGAGAGTCCAAAAACAGAAGAAAATAAAAACCAGCCAACCGAACGGTTGGTAACCTAGTAATGAAATTTGTTAAAACTTGAAACAAAGCCTCGAAAGTTACCCGATTACTGTGAAATACCACTTCTTTTTCTCTTATTTCTTACTGGTGGGGAAAAAATCTTAAAACGGGCTAAATTCAAAAATAACCACACAGAGCGAAAGAAGTGCTATTTCTCAATGATCGGGTAAAATTTCGAGGCTTTATTTCACACGTTTCAATGATTTTATTGAAATTTGTGATGAATCTCCATACATTTCCTACCCTGCGAGCAGTGTCTCCTTTTAATTCTCTACGGGCGAGAGAAGGAAAGGAGACTATGCTCGCAGGGTATACACTCGATTGAAGAATCGTTGTCGGGTTCAGAAACATTTTTTGGCTTTCTGGCTTTTTGTTTCGGCCCTCAAGCCGAAACAGTCACTACGTTTGGTTTGCCGGCCCATAATAGTCTCCGTGCGTGTCATTTAGCTGTCAGAGTTTTGGACCTAATCCAATCATATGCCGTTTCCATCATAAGCAATGGGAAAATGTAAAACATTTCACCATGCGGAGTATTTCAAAGAGTTGCGGTGAATCTTCTCTGTGTAGACTATATTATACCTTTTCGCATGACGCCATTTTTTGGAAAAAATATATTATTGATTAACCCTACGACAATGCGTATTTTATTCCTAAGTTAGTATCTAGGTCCAAGTCGCCAAGTAAGTTATCCAAAAGCTTTTGTGATTGTGCGGCAAATCAAGGCAACTTGCCAGTTTCAGCTGCCTGTGAGCATAAGATGAGAAAACTTGTGAGTTTATCTATGTAACTAACAGTTGATGCACATACATTTTGTGAAGCAAGTTTCCGATATGTTGTAGCTTCGTGCGCATCTGAGGACATGTTTTTGGTATCAGCTATTATTTAAACTAGGTCCCACAAACAAACAGTGCGTACTTTACAACTTTAAAGATAGAAGTCTGAAATCATCAGTTTTCATTTATTAATACTCTGATTTAAAGTATTATTTCTTGGATTCGGTAATATTTTTGAAGCACCAAAATATGTAAATTTTTGAAGCACCAAAAGATGTAAATTTTGAGTAGATTGGTGACGGCGCACAGGTCAAAGACAAGCCTTGTATCTTTTCGTTTGAATTGAGACTTTCGCATTGTCTTTAAGCTATGACATAAGAGCTAAATACATTTACCATAAATGTCAAAGAGCAGAATGAAGGTTTAAAAAGTATCCTACATTCAACAGTAGCGCGTACAGTAATGCTCATGTGCCAAAATATTTTACACCAAGTACTCTGCTCTCTGCGATACTCAGTCATTGTTTATATCTATTGTCGGATCTCTCGTTCGTTCGGCGAGACGTTATATGTACATATATGTTTTTCCCCAAAACACTACGATGTTTCAAAGCAAGAACCACTAAAATCTCAAAAAAACTTAATTACGATGTGTTTCGTCCAAGAGAATTTTAAAACAAATGTTTTCGTCGAAATTTGCGTAACACTTTGCAACGTGAAAGCGTACCGCGAGATCGCTCTTCTGCCAAGACCAAAATTCTTTTCAGCAATGCCACACAATAAATAGATAACGGGCCGAAACATCATCGCTTTCGAAGCGGTAAAGGCTTGTTGTTTCTTCGTTCCAGGCTCCGGCTCATTAATAGCTAGAGAAACTAGAGAAAGTTACAGAGATGCCTGCGGAGGAGGCTAGGTGATGCCAATGGTCGCCGGTCACAGCATGTATCTAATTAACGTATAGAAATATCGTTCAGAGCCATTGATGGTCATGCTTTCCTTTTATGCGTTTTTTTGGGACATCCTCACAAACACTTGCCGTTCGTTTGGCTGTTGCCGCCTTTTCTGGCTTTTGGTCCTTTAACTGCTCTAGATCTTCACTAGGCCTAGGATCTTTCACGCTGCTGACCATGGGCTCTTCGTCGTCTTCATCGTCACATTTTGGCGGGAAATGTTAAACAGTCCTGCATCGTTGATGCGTTGGATAATATCTTGAAGACCAGTTGCCTCGTAATCAGGATCTTTCTGTCTCAAGATAGCAGCAACAATTCCAAAAGGAGAGGCAATAGAAATCTCATTCTTTTGAGACAAAGACCTCCTGTCAAACGAGGAACATTCTTCAAGTGGTGGCCATTGCCGTCTAGCACATCAGCCAAAGATAATTGCGAAAATTGCGAAGGATATCTTGAGAGAATCGGGCTTTTCATAAAATTTGAAACCTTTTCCCACATAGAGTGGTTTTTAGGAGATACCATTCCTGGTGGCAGTTTTTTTTGTTTATAACTCTGTTAATTACTTGCATATTTGTAGCATCCAGTCGAACCAGTAATCGAACAAACGAAGCAAAAGACTTAGCCTTTGATCGTTGGCGTTTATATTACGCTGATTTCGCGCCAAACGAGAATATCTGACATGAGTCCGCCCTGAAATACTCTAGCCTCACCAAAGTTTCTCTCTGTACAGCGATTATTAGCTGTTGACACAATCAACAGTCGGCATGTCTAACAAAAACTAATCAGATTATGACGTCATACCGTAGCAACCGGTCACCTCGAGGAGTCCCCGCTGTTCGCTAAGTTTGATCGGCTGTGGCTCGTTATGCCCATGTGCCATTTCGGTCTCAGCTCCTATGTTCTATGATTCTTAACTCGACAACGGTTCTTCGATTCAGAGTGTATACATGTCAGACTCGTACCCAGTCGCTTCTCTTGTCTTATTGATCTCACGCTGTGGTTGATGGGAAGGATTTAATGAGTTCCCGGTGCATCAGGGGAAGGACGAAAGATTCAAGCCCCAGACCACCATTGCACGAGAATTTACTCTCAATATATCCAATCAAATGTAACCCGAAACACGACATGCACACTTCGCGGACACGGTCACGCCAATGTCACGGCACTGCCAGACCACTGCTGCGAATTTCGCGAGAAACAAATCAGACAAAACATTACGATCGCGGCAAGGCACGAGAATGGGCGGCTGACATGACTAAAGTATCAGCGAGATGGTCCTCTTGCTCTAGTGCCCAAACGTAGCGCGAGAAAGGAAATTGGATGGAAGAATAGGTCATTTGCATTATGGCGTCATTTTCATTACTACTACTACCAAAATGCTTCGTGAATTTTCTTTCTTATTCAAATTTGTAGTTCCTCATGGTAATAATGAGACAATTGGTGCAAATTAACAGAACAAAAGACAGTGTGCAATGGAGTCTGGTAGTGGTAGTAAATGACGCCATAATGCAAATGGCCGTATTGAACGGCAACTGAACAGAACCTACAACCGAGAAGCATTGGAGCGAGAGAGCCTTTGTCACCCAAAGTGTCAGAGACTAGTTGGGTACTACAGAAGAAGAAAACAATAGATATTCATTATTGAAATCAAATCTTTTCTAATACAAAAGTGGCCAGAATTTCGAACCAACCGCTGGATGATTTCATCGCCCTTTTTGATTATTTCTACCGGCAGACACGCGTGCCCCATATACCGGATTTGTGGAGTTCACATTTCACGACCGGATACTTCAGCTCAGAGCAGTATTAAATGGCCAGAAACCCCACGAACAACGGCTTTGTTGTTGTTTTTTCCTCCGGAAATTCCGGTCTTTCAGAAGCTAAAATTTATACAATCAACCAATTATTATAATTACTGGCTTCGATGGACTTTATGCCTGTGGCCAATTGAATAGCAATCCTGGCCGTAACCCATATGCTGGCCACATACCTTCATCACAACTACATTTAACAAAGAATTACTGTATTCAGTTTTTCGAAAATCACCCCTTTTCATGTCCGCCTCGCGAAGTTTAAGCTTTATAGTCTTTCGAGTCTTAGTTAGAAGAGAGAAAGAAGAAAAGACAGAAAGAAAGAAAAAGAAGAGAGATTAGAGAGAGAGCTAGACCGGTGGGTGGGTGGTAGGCTAGATACGAAACCGGCATCAACCCTGCTACAAAAAAAAAAAAAAAAAAAAAAAAAAGAGAGAATAGTGATAAAAATAGATAAAACGTGATGCTGGTTTAGACTTGTTTTTTTTCTTCAGTTCCTTGCCATCATTACATAAATCATTGTCGCTATTAAATTTTGTTTTAATTAACTGTTTGAAACCTCATAAATTGGGAAATACTTCAACATTTACATTAACCCCAACGAAAAAATTTTGCTCGAAAGAGGGTCTTCTTTTATCCAAGCGGCTCGTAATACTTCCATTTGATTCATGGCCAAGGTTGGAATTTTTGACCCAAAGACTACAACTTGACTTAATATATTTTTTGGCTTAAGAGATAAGATGGATGGTTTAGAAAAATGTTTTCCTAATTACCGTTACGTCACAATCTAGGGATACAATAAGAGCCGTCGTTAAAAAATTCTAGTCCTTTCGAAGAGTTTTAACTGAAAGATTTTTTGAGAGTGAAGAATAGACTTTCAAGGATTATTTTTAAAATGGGTAGGGCTACATTTAGGAAACGCCCGAAAAACATCATAGTTTGATCACCTATTTATTTTACGCCGTCATTGCCGAAGAAAGAAGATTTTACCAGCAGGTTATACAACGCCCATATCGAAGAAAAGTGACTTGAAAAATTATTTAACAAGTTTCATTTAAATTTTCATAGGGAAATAAAGATTTTAAAGCAAGAATTCTTTCCTTTTTTCGCGGTTCCGGCTGTCAAACTTAGAGAACGACGTAAAAAATGTCCACTCTACTTTCACGTGAATTTCAATCACGTGAACTATTAAAATAGATTGTAAACACAACCTTGAGTCCAAAGGTCGTTTTCGTTGTTGTTCCTCGTGGTTGAGGGTTTGCTTCATGCGCTGTTCACATGTAAGCTTCTTCGTGATTGGTTAGTTGGTTAGGTAGTGCATTCTGATTGGTCCAGCCCACACATACGCCCCTTTGCCCTGCATGATCACTGCTACTGATCTAAGTTCACAAAACTCGCACAATAATAACAAACGTTGTAGTGAAAGGATTTCAGAAATTTTATCTAGGTAATGGAAGAGCTGCCTCTGTCTCCTCCCTCAACGCCTTCTAACGGTTCAAAAGTTATGGAAGTAAGTTTTCTTCTGACCGTAAATTTCACTACGAAAATTGCTGCTTTCCTATGACATTTCACTGAATCATGTTTCTTTTGTTTACATCCTAGGACGACTACAGAACAAACTCCGACGTTGAAGAAATTCACAGCGAATCAAGTGTGGATCTTGATGCCGTACAATCGCTCCTTGCTATGAGTCAATGGTCTCCGCCAACTCCTGAACGAAATACACCGAGTCCTGACTCAGGAATGTCCTCGATGAGTAGGAATTCTTCCAGTGCGTCGCTGAGTAGCACTTGTACGAGTAGCAGTACAATGTCTTCTGATGAATCGTCTGGTAGTGGCTCCGATTTTAACTATAAAAATCTAAAGGTATGTAAAAAAACATATACTTAGGTCAGAAGAGTTGAACATGTCTAAAAACGATGAAATCTTAGTTTTTCAAAACAAAACATTGATGTGAGTCTGTCGTGTTTATAATTTGCAGAAAGGAGATCTCGCTACCGATACACGATACACGAATACTACGGAATCGCGGACAACTGTGTCACCAAATAGCTCTACATCTCCTCTACCAAATGCTGGCTTCAGTCCTGTACTTCTTCCCGGCGGAGGAAATCTTCCCGCGGGAGCAATCATGATTTTGTACCCCGTAAATGGCACCAATGTTTCTACTGATCAAAGAGGCATCCTCATCCCACAGCTGTCACAAAACAACTTGCTAACTCTCGCGGGACAACAGTCCGTTCAGAATCTAACAGATGGAGGGAAAAACCAAACAACAAGGCGTCGAAATCACGTCTGTAACTACGAAAACTGTGGAAAAACCTATTTCAAAAGCTCCCATTTGAAAGCCCATCTTCGAACACATACTGGTAAGAATCGAACCTTGACCTTTTGCGTATAATCAGTTACAAACGTTATATATAGCACGAAGGTTGAATTCAAATTTTAACTCCAAATAGTTTTTGATTTCCTTCATTTTTAAAATCATTTTGGATTGATTTTTTAGAATACAAATTTTTACGTGTTTTTTCTTTGCCCCAACCATGCACACTCCCGCGCCACACACCCCTCAAAGACGTGACGTCATAGGATATATAAGGTTTGAGTAGGCCGTAGTCACGAAAAGAAACAATGGTGCACGTGAACAGATAGTGCTACAAGTGCAATCATTCCTTTCATACATGATTCATTTCTGGACATTGACACGTTTTTGCCGATAAAGCGCCTTCGACATACGCTTGACTTTGAACGATTTTCATATTTCTTTACTAAAATCTGTGCTATTTTTTTACGATATTGCGCTCATGATTCAGAAAACGAAAGCGATTTTTCCTAGTTGTAAAATGACGTGTTTGAGTCATATCTATTTTTGTTTTTTTTACTTGTCGGTTCCTATCTGGCGGAATGAGGGAAAACCCCTTTCATAGTAGAGTGAACTTGGCCTTTTGTAATCGTCACTCTTTTTTGACGGTGATAAAATAAATCTATTTAAAACCACGTTCAAATTCAATAACAATATTTTTCAATATATTCGATTCATATAAATGGCATTGACCTGTAAGATAGATATATTTTATGAGAAAGTACAGTACATTAATAATTATTTATAATAATTGTTTCTATTGATAAAAAGGGGGAAAGAATACTTTTAGGCTTTCCAAATTAATTGTTAGTTTTTCTGAATATATGCAATATCTTTTTGTAGTCAGTTATGAAAATAAAATTTTCAAGGAGCAAAAATGTTCCATGGCTGCAAAGGCATTATTTTAGCATCTAGAAAGATTCTATTGACCTGTTATTATGTTTTGAACCATTTGTTGGGTCCTGGGGGGGGGGGGGGGGGGGGCACTCCCATTTCCCACCCAAATCTAGAATGCCTATATCAAACAATGACTGTAAATTTGTAATAAGTTAACTGGAAAAAATGATACTTTCATATTTTTTATAAGAAAGAAAGAAAGGTGATAGTTCATTTATTTTTAAGATAAATAAAATTTCAGTGGTAAATAAAAAATAATGTTCTTATTCTTTTTGTGTTCATAGGAGAAAAGCCCTTTCCATGTACTTGGGAAGGCTGTGATAGAAGATTTGCAAGATCAGATGAACTGGCTCGTCATAAGAGAACTCACACAGGAGAAAAGAGATTTGCCTGTACACTCTGTGGTAGAAGATTTATGAGATCTGATCATCTGACCAAACATGCTCGCCGACACATGACTGCTAGAAAAGTTCCAGGATGGCAGCTTGAAATGAGCAAGCTTAATCAGATTGCTGCCATGCAGTCATCAACCTTGGTACCAGCATCAGTTGCTAATTCTGGGCCTCAGAGTATCCCCTCCATGGCTGTACCTATAAGTTCTTTCAATAGAATGCCAAATTTGGTAACTACTACAAGTCAAGGATCATAGTGAAATCAGAAAGGATAATACGTGAAAGAAACGGTGATGATCCAGTGGACATACACCCTGTCACTGCTAAAGGATGAGAAGAGCAAGTCTTGTCAAGCACAAGATAGAGTTGTCCCTTCAGATAAATGCCCCTCTGCTTTCTTACTTCTAATCAAAAGTTAACGAGGAAACATATGTATTAATAAAGATTCCATCCTCTAGTGAATATTACTTACACATTGCTGACTTAGTAAGGAAAAAAATGTGCCATTGATAAATTTCATCATGGCACCTAAACCTTTCAGTGTTTAGGGCTGTTAGACCATAGCAAAATGGGCTGAGTGTGATTACCGCATTAATTAAACTGCTTTCTTATATAAAAAGAATTTCTAGATTTACAACCAATGACTTGAGAAAAGATTATGATTATCAATGAAATTGTGTGTAAATATGCAAAATATAAATGATTAAAACTAATAATTCAAAGCTTCAATTATAGCTATAGGATTCTCCTTTGATTAAGCAGAAATAGTAATATTTAATGTAACATATTGTACATATACATATATATATTGCTATATGGAGAATATATATTGCTTTAAAAATACTGCAAATGTTGTTTGTTTTTCTTTTTTACAAGGGTTTTCTAAAAATATTTTGAAAAAACTCACTCTTCATAATCCCATTGTCTGAAATGATATTTGAATGCCATAACTACTGGTCTGAACAAGGTAATGTGCAGCATTAACAGTCGTTTATTTAGAGGGGTGTGGTAAGGTGGAGCTAAGGGTAGTGAAAGTATATAGGAAGGCAATATTACATGAGTTGATTTAATTTTCCCTTTCCGAAATCCAACGGAGGATTCGAAAAACATTATTACGAATTCCACACATACAGTAATTTTGGTGCTGAATTTAGGGACAAGAAAAAAGCTGCCATTTTGCATTCGATTCTGGGATTGATTTTTAGGGACAAGATAGAGTTTGTGATTATTCTTTTTTGATTTTCAGAAGGTAAATTTTGCTGATGATTTTTCGAACAATGAGATTGCATGAACATGCCAAATGAAATGAGTTTTTGCAAAATTCTGACTTTGGCAATACATCGTAATTTTTTAATCTGAAATCAAAACCTTGCAACTACAGCATTGCTAGCATTGTTGTAAATCGTCTTGTGTGACATTGCCTCGGTGCAGGTATAGATATAATATATGTAAATTTTTTATACAAGTGTATATCTACAAAAGTGATTCATAAAGGGGATAAAGAAAAGATTAAGGCAAGGCACATCTTTGGTACCACCCTCCACTTTCCACCGACACACAATGATATAAAAATGGCTGTATCATCTTATTAATCTATCAACACAAGGATTTTCAATAGCGCAGTGCACTGATTCTAAAAATAGCTTAAAGATTCGGACAAACATTGCATTCTGTTTAACTGCTACGAGGATTATATGAATCTTATTATTTTTACTGAAAGTTACAATAATAACCCATGTAAACTAAGATCGACTGCGATTGGCTATGAAAATTATTTGCTGAAAGTAAACTTGTAAGCTTGTTTGTCAGAATTTCGCCTTTGTCTTTGTTTTTATGATGTCACAATTGCGCTGCACTATTGAGCTTTAATCCTTATATGTGACAAAGGACAATGTGTCTGTCATATTCAGCATTGCCCCTTTTCAATTAGGCTGTGTTCTTGATCATCTGAATAGCAAGTAATTATTCTTTTTAAACATTTATTGCAGCTGTTAAAAGTCAGAGCTGTATACTCAACCTTGCACAGCAAGGACTTCAGACAGGTCAAACCTTAAGTATTTTGTGAAAACCCCCAAAGCCTATCATTCTTATTTTATCTCTAGAAACTTCTAAGGGGGGGATTTGCCTTTTTGGGAGCTGTGAAAATGAAATTTTTATGTGGACTCGAAATGGGACTCACGAAAAAATGGGAATGTAATTGAGATTTGAGCAAATCATAGGCTGGGATATGGGATTAGCACCCCCTCCCCCCCCCCCCCCCCCCTTCCTCTCAGGACCCTCTTTCAACTGAAAACTAACCATTTTAAGTCACTCTCAACGAGAACTTCCTTCCATGTTAAAAGAACTTACATTGTGTTGCTTGTAATGTGATTAACACATTCAAAGAAAAGACTTGTCCTTCTATATACTCCAATAAATCAAAATCATATATGCCAGTAATTATCTTTATCACAATATCACCATGAAAAAGGCACTCACCTGGATTATTATTCGAAATAGATCCATGAGGATGAAGGCGTGGGCTTCCTGTGTATAGTACCATTGATTGCGTCGTCCATATGCAATACCACGTGAGTTGATTGACCAATTAAAAAGATCGCCTACGCATGACTTCTTTCCTTTCTAAAATCGGAGGAGTCGTCCATATTGAAAGAGTACAATTCTGTCGAAGGAGTGAAATGAGTATTCTTTAGATTCTCCTTTTATTTTTTAACTTATTTCGTCAACATTTCTCGCTCAAAGGTCATCGCGTCCTGCTTCTCTTCAAGGGTGGTAGAAGTAAGTGAAAATACTTAATTTTCTCCCTCGAGTGAGCCAGACAAAAGCAAAGCGAACGACCGCGTGCGCCATTAGCCACTTCTTCTTCGCAAGAAAAAAATGTTTTTTTCTTTTCTTTTACAGTCCCACACCTCTTTAAAATTCACTAAGTACCCAGACGTCGATCAGCTTCTCAAGAAGAAGAAGTTCGAATTCTCCTTTAATATTGATTCAGAACCAAGCTAACGCTTGCTAAGCATTGTATTTTTACGGTTAGGATTTAAGGTATGAAAGCTTTACTTTAATTAACTTAGAAGAGATAACTAGCTAAAAAAACTAGTGTGAGCTGCTTTGTTGTTTCTAATGAAACAGTAGTAACGATAAAAGGGTCGTGAAAAGATGAAAAAACTTGCTGACGTTTCGGAAGCTAGTCCTTCGTAGGAGTAAAATTACTTGCGTCAAACGCCCAAAAGATATGAAAAAATAAGGGGTAAAAAGAATAACTAACTTCCAAAAAAACATTAAAAATTAAATGAAGAATGTGTCAGAAGGAAGAAGACTTCTATTAAAATGTTAACAACAACAGACTAAAGGAAGGAAGGTGTTTAATAGAGGAGTAAACTTTTTCATTGACAGAATTACGTAATATTAAAAGCTTTCGTGTTTGGTATCAAATATCGTCTGGTGTCGTGCAACTGGCGGTTTTTATCCTTTTAAGACTTGGACTTTTCAATGGGGGTTTGTAAGTTAAGTTTTCATCTATGCATTGAACCTGTGTAATGTGGTTTAATGAATAACAACACAATTATCAAACTCCAAAACAATGTCTAGACTGCAAAGCTTAAAATAGGATAAATTTAGTCAAATGTTAATTAGTTAGCCTCACATAAATTAGCTAAGTTGCTTGCTGTTTTAGTTGATGTTACATTAATTTTATGAGTGGAGAAAACAAAGATGTAATTGACTCTCAAATTATCTGGTTAAGAAAACCACTGGATTCCAAAGCTGTAGGTTTGAAACATAGTTAAAACTAATTTGGCTGGAGATCATGTCTGGAGAAAGATCAGCCATAGGTTTGAATGTAATATCAATGTTTTTTATTAGCCCCCTGCGTGATCTTCGAAGATGAAGCAGAAAATGACTGGAATGGACTCTGAAATTGAAATCGTGAATGATGATGTTTCCCATAGGGAACTAATCATGGAGAAGGTTAATTCTCCACAAAGAGAGGTTAGTGGTTAACTGGTTACTCTAAATACACCTTCATATTAGGGGTTAAAGTTTTCCCATTTCAGACCATGACCCATTCTCTTGAGAAAATATTCTTTTTATTTGCATGCATAATTATGTGCCTTTGCATGCATAATTATGTGCCTTTGCATGCATATGTGCTAAGAAAGAAAATGACGCCCTAGAGAACATTGTCATCTGAAATGGGAAAGCATTTTGTTCAAGCCAAGGAGGTCTATAACACTTTTGTGTCAACTTCCAAGTTATTTAAAATGAATAAAGGTTTGCAAGGCACTGATGTAGCTTACTTTGTGTTAGAAAAAAGTTTTTCCTTTCTTTTAAAAACATAATTGGTCCAAATTTAATTTTGTAAACTTTGATCCTTATTTCTAACTTTCCAGGAAGAGATTGGTCTAATAAACCAACATTTAAATGCCTGGAAAAGTAACCATTGTTGTGTGTAACATAAGATGTAGCATTCCCTTACCCTAGTAGTTTTTTAGGCAACTTTACTAGATATAACCCCTTATTTTTTTATAAATGTAGTGAATGCAGTAAATCAATGTGATTTTCTATGTAACAAGCAATATTGACTTGGAGGGTGATGTGAGTTATTTTAATCTGTGGACACTTTTGTTTTGGGTTGCAGGATTTTGATGACGCCTTCTTTATAGTAGACTTGGCAGATGTGATCCTCAAGCATAAGAAAGTAGGTTAAAAAATCCAGACTTTTAAATATTTCACAGCAGAAAAAGTGATTTCAAAATGAACGCCTTATTGAGTGTTTAGTCAAAGCAAATCATTTTGTTATAATATATAACTGCTATACACAGAACATTACTGTGGCTGCTTATCCAACTAGATGCCACATCACATTTTCAATTCTTTTCTAATGGCTATGATGATTGGTAACTTGCCCTCTCTTAACTTCATGTTTTGATGAAGATTGCTTACCTTGTACTAACTGAGCCATTATCAATAGTCTCTTATCTCATTCAGTAAATACTGCTGTATTTTATAACTACAGACCTTAGCCTCTTTTAAGACTAAACCATTGGCTAAAATCAACTGTAATTTAAAGAATGTGCAATTTGAACAATACCAATGTAAATTCTCACTTACTGATATCTGTGAATGGCTAACTATAAATAAGGCTAAACCTGCACATTCGAGTCTGTGAAACGAGTCTATTGTTGTATTTGCTTGATTCTTCAATACATTATAATTTTTGAAGGACTCTGTAATGGGATATACTTTCTGTTCTGTTAAGATACACCATTAGAAAGTAATGCAGCATCATTAACATTGATACATTTATGACTTCATTTCAGTGGGCTCAGTTGTTGCCAAGAGTTGAGCCTTTTTATGGTATGTATTTTGTATTTGCTTTTAACAAAACAGAAGTAGCTTTATATGTAAATGCTGAGTAATAGATCATATATTTTGTTGACAATGATGAGGTCTTTAAAGTGTCTAATATTTTTGTCTCTGATTTTTCTTTTTATCTGTTTCTTTTTGTCTAAACCAATACTCATTATATAATGATAGATGTGTTGATCATCACAGTGAATGAGCAATCTAAGCGAACGCTGTAAAGAAAGACTTGAAAAAGTGATTTCAAGCTTCAACAGGAATCGAACCCATGACCTCCGCAATGCCGGTGCGATGCTCTACCAACTGAGCTATGAAGCCAATCATGTTGGCGAGCGGTCATTATATAGTTGTTTAAAGGGCCTATAACAAATTTGTACTAAATGCTTGACTTGAAGAAGTAAAAAATCTTGTAACCATAATAATATAATATAATGTAAATATTTTGCTTCTGTTTTCTTCAGCTATGAAATGCAATGATGATCCTTTGATCCTAAAATTGCTAGTAGGCCTTGGTTTGGGTTTTGACTGTGCTAGCAAGGTAAGCCTCTTGTTCAGTTCATTATAGCAAATTCTGAAATACCCAGTCAGTTTAGAATGTTGGAAAAGATGGTCTAGTTTGAGCCCACAAAAAACAATTTAGGCATTTCAGACATTTTTAGCTACATAGTATGTTGCTTACTCATCCTTGGCAAGGCACAAAGTGGTATCTCAGTAACTTTTATTGTCTGGATTTGAGTAATCTAAAACAATATTGGCAGTGATGAATAGGTAGCTTGCCCTCTCTTAACTTATGGTTATGATTAGAGAAGGTTACCAAACTCTACTGAGCCATTTCTCAATATTTTTGGGAGGGGATATTGTAGCACCACTTTAAAAACTATTTATAATTATTCCTGATGATATTAATTTTGTCATTACTTACAGAGTGAAATCCAGACTATATTGGGACTGGGGGTACCACCCTCCAAGATTGTTTATGCAAACCCATGCAAGCAGGCATCTCACTTCAGGTACATTTTTATTGAGATTCAAAGGTTCTGCATGCAGTAACAACAAAGGAAGCAAAAGGAGATTTCAACTCAGTTTCTGATTGCCTTTTTGTACTAAAAAATTATATATATTAAATTGAACCATTCTGTATATTGCAGGTTTGCTGCACAGCACAATGTTTCCATGACAACCTTTGACAATGAAATGGAGCTGCACAAAGCCAAGAAACTGTATCCAACAGCAAAGTAAGTCATCTTTCCATGTTCATGAGAGATTAGAGTAGTTTTAAATAGGAGTAGAGTGTGTATTATAGTATGTAACAAGTTACATTTTGACATAAATTTGTCCAGTAAACAAATATTTCTCATGGTATAGTGTTTCCTGATGAACATAAATTTATATCGAGCGACAAATATTTTTTCATGGAGTCGTGTTTCATTTATGTGGAGTGACAAAATAATATTTGCCATGTGTAGCTTTGTGCGATGGACATGAATTTATGTCAATCAATTAAATTCAAAAGCATCTCAAACATATATATTTGAAACAGCCATGATGTCATTGAGTTTATTAAACTGTACGCTAGTCACTTTTACTTTGAAATCTAACTAAATAACTTTAAAGTTGTTTGTGTATGTAGTTTAAAATATGGCTTACTAAATGCCAAACCTTTTGTTTTAGATTGATCTTGCGTATTCTTACTGATGATTCCAAATCTGCATGCCAGGTTGGTAGTCAGAAGACTGGATAGAAAATATGAATAAATCTTTTTAACACTTGATGAGCTCCATTACAGCTATTATATAATAATAAAGTGCTTATTAAGCATTGCTCCATAGAAATTTGGCATGCTAAAAAATAAAAGGATTATTTAGCAACTACAAATAAAAACTGCAATGTTTAAACTTAGTTGTAAATTAAATAGAACATTTAAAAAAATTTCAAAAGAAGCCAAGGTTATGGTATTCTTAAGATCACTAGATAAAGAGCTCCAAAGTGCAGAGCTTCAATAATTAAAAAATGAGTGCTATATTACCTTAATATCTGTGTTTTCTTAGCTTGGAATCAAGTATGGAGCTCCTCTGAAACAGTGCCGTCACCTTCTTAAAGTTGCACAAGATCTTGAGCTGAATGTGGTTGGAGTGAGGTAATAATCCACTTGTTGATGTCCAGAATGATACTCTGTGTGCGATAGAACTAAGTTCAAGCAATTTTAGTTGTTTCAAGAAATGATCTTTTTTTCTGTTCTTAGTTTTCATGTTGGCAGTGGTTGTTATGATGCTAGTGCTTTTGCTACAGCAGTACTCTCAGCACGCAGTGTTTTTGATTTTGCTGTAAGTATAATACATCATTATTATAATGATTATGATTTATAGAGAAATCTTATAAAAGAAATTAAGAAAAGTGCAAAAACATTGCCAATCTTAAAAAGTTTTCTGCAAATTGACATCATTGCCTTTTTTAAATATTGAGGTTTATTTTTGTATCCTTTCCTAAAGGGCCAGTTTGGATTCCAGTTCAACTTGTTGGACATTGGCGGAGGCTTCCCAGGATCCCCAGATTCAGCCATCACCTTTGAAGATGTAAGCAAACAATTTCAATAGTTCTACTTGTTACACCAACGGACGGAAAAACCATAGATTCAAAATTTTGTCTTTTGCATAACCTTTCAAAATGATGTTCATCTTGGACAGCAATAGTTTTGTAAAACCTTAAGGACTCTTTGGAATCTTGTGCTTTATCCCGATTCCTTATAATTTGCTTGCATTTTTCTAGGTCTGTAACACCCTCAACCCCTTGTTGGATGAACATTTCCCACCTAGTTCTGGAGTTAAGGTTATTGGTGAACCTGGACGTTACTACAGTGCATCAGCATTGACCCTGGCTGTTAATGTTTTTGCTAAGCGTGTGGTGCCTCAAAGCCAACTCCAAGAAGGAGAAAAGGCAAAAAAAATCAGCACCATCTCCAAGAAAGATGAGCAGTTGGTAAGATATGAATAACATGTATTGTTTTTTTAGATACCAAGTGATGATAATTATTATGATGCTCTATGATAAATTTGATTGAGACATTTACGCATGTGATGCATAATGATGACGATAATTGTTTGTTTCAGGGGTACATGTACTACATCAATGATGGAGTGTATGGGTCATTCAATTGCTTGGTATTTGACCATGCTACTGTCATACCAAAGACCTTGATTGAAACTGATGGAAATGCTCTGTACCCCTCGAGCATCTGGGGACCAACCTGTGACTCCTTGGATTGCATCACTAAAAATGTGGCTCTGCCTAAGGTGCATAATTATTTATTTAAAAGTCACTAGAAATATTGTTTTACTTTTACTAGAAAATTACCTATTATTTATGGAATCCATGGTCAAGAAATACAAGCTTGCCAGCCAACGCTAGTACCGATAAGTTGAGGAAGCCAGGCATTTAAAAAATAGACCCCTTGCAGTATGTCTGTATGCAGCTCAGTAGTACGTTTGCATTATTACATAATTGACCTCTATTACCAGACTCCTTGCACAATTTCTTTTGTCCAGTTAATTAGTGTCGCATTGACTTACTATTTATGAGGGAATACAAACTAAATAAAAAAGAAAATCCGCAAAGCATTATGGTAGTGGGTGTCAAATGACGCCATCATGCAAACGTCCTATTTGTAGGACATAACAATAGGTTTCTCAATTCTTCTGAAATTCTAATTTATTTTTTCCCTTCCAAGTTGAGGTGTTTTGAGACCACATGCAAGGGGTCTATGTTTGATCATTTAGCATTCTATCGTGAAGGCTGAACTTTAAGGCTTAGATACGCGTTCGTTTTTTTATTTATTCTCTTTATTTTTCAAGGTTGAGGTCGGTGACTGGTTGTACTTTGAAAACATGGGAGCCTACACTTCAGCAGCAGCCTCCACCTTCAACGGGTTTAACAAACCATTCAAGTACTACACTGTCAATCAGCAGTACTGGTAGGGATGAATTCAATGATAACTGCCGTTTGATTGGGAATCAGGCTGAAACGAATGTGAATTGTTATCATATGGGTTCAAACACTTGAGGTCAACCATCACTCAACTCATTAAGATATCCGAGTAGAATGTGCTGCATGTATGACGGTTCATACGTTTGTCATGGCTTGCTAAAGGGGCACATACGTTTTTCAGTATCATCTGTTGTGTGTCACCCATTTCTGGTAAATAAAGTTGATTATAATGGAACCCACTGCACATTATGGGAGGTTATAAGCTGCTACTCGTACGGTTTCCTACCCTATTCTAAATCTTTTTATTATTGAACATAGTTTGAGTTCTTTGACCATAATATTTTAATATGAGCAGTAGTCCATCATCAGGATATCGTGTGTATGAAAGTCTACTTTGAACAATATGCACATCGATCACACTCATTCTCTTAAAATGTTTTAAGATATTATGATTGTTAAAATATATTTTTGTTGAAAATGTTACTCTTACTAAGGCATGTGGAAATACGTTTTACATTTGTTTTTTTGCCGAGCTTTCAGGCATATCATCCATCTTCATGACAATAAAAGGGAAAAACAAAGTAACTTTTGCGAGATATTTGTAAATGAATTATTTGAAAATACAACAGCAAAGCTAATGAAATTGCATTTCAAACCTAGAAAGGTTGTAAAGTTTTAATATTCTTTTATAATAAATTCTTGTATTTTAGGTCTTTGCTGAAGCAGGTGATGGAACCATTCACTAATAATGGGAAATCGTCTTGTCACAAGGCATTGGAGGACTTCAAAGCTCTCTCAGTCAACCCAGAGCCTTTCACTGTGATCTCTGCCATGTAACTGTGTACTGCATGCTACACAAACTTTAAACATAACCAAAGCTTTCCAGTTATTTGAGTGTTCATTGATTGTTAGGATTTTTTTTATTGATCATTATTTAGAAATTACGACAGTGATTTTTTTCCTGCACCAAAAGGTGTCTGATTGAAGCATGAAATCGGTCACGTCTAAAGCATTGATTTGATTCTTTGATTTGCCTTTCAAATACTATTTTTTCATTTAATGATTTTTTAGTATTAAATTGATATATGTATTAATATTACATTTGGGGTATTCTACCACTGCTTATTCGCATAATTTAGCTAAGCAAGAAGCATGTTGATGGAAATGAGTAGAAAATAAAATGAGTGCGTCGATGTTTTTATAAGCTTATATTTATACAACAAAAATGTTAGTCAACTGATAAGACAGTAAAAGGGTGTAGATAGAGAAGACCAATGATCTCCTTGTGTACAATTAATTTCCTCCCAATGCTATAATATAATGTTGATTATATGACCAAGTTCATAGTTTCTCCTCTGTTTTAAAAACTGTATGGTAGACCAGTTGTGAACTTTCTCAACATTTCAAGTACTAGAATTTTGGCATAAAATTTCAGCAATAGATTGGTTGTGATTATTTTCTTAGTGCAATTTGGCAGAACTATTCCATTCGTGCGTAGGCCCGTTTCTGTGAAGTATATCTGGTTTCAACGTTTGTCGATACCTAAATTAACAGGACTGCGTGTGATGAAAGGGCGACCATTATCCTTTCTCACACCACACATTGTCTTCGAACATCGAGCACAAGTGTAGAATCTCCAGTTCATCTATGTGCAGCTACTTTCGTAATATAAATTTCGTATAGTAATAGCGCCTTCAGTGAAGATCTATATATATATATATATACGTGATAAACCCCACCCTCGCCACCTGCCCATAGTACCTGTCGCGATTTGACAAGACCAAGATTCTTACAAGATTGCAATCCCTATGCACGGCAATCTAAAACTGTTTACAAAACCTATCCAAAGTCTTGAATTAACAGTGATTTATTTTCTCCTGTATTAAATACAGATCTTGGATTAATTCGTGACAAAAATAAAATGTCTCGTAAAAATTCAACTGCAAGTCGTCAGGTTCGAGAAGTGTTGATGACTGATGAAATAATCACCGACAAAACCGATATGTGATGTTATTCCCTTCAATCTCACCAGTTAAGAAAACCAAGGATCCAGTACTAAACCTAGTAACGGTGTGTCATTCCGCTTCTTTCCTCAGGAGTTGGAATGGGGTTTCTACGACTTGCGGTTTGTTTGACTGTTATGTTATCCATGGGTTTAATTTTGGGCATCTACAAAATACACGACTCTTCTCTCGTTTTAAGGGTCTTCAGTAGGAATCTAAACGAGACTCCACCCGAACCATTTCGCTTCCCGCAAAATTACCACGCGACAGGGAAACTACATTTGCCTCACAGTCAAATTGAAGAACCGTTTGAGGTTTGGTTGTCTAGGAAACACAACCGCAGCAGGATAGACTACTATTATGGTAACGAACTACTCTGTTTATAACGCATTTTCTAGTGCCGTGTACTTGTAAATTAGCCAGGTGGAAAATTGGACCAAATAAATCGGAAATATATGCTCAAACCGTCTCGCGCAAATATTTTTTACTAGCTCCTTGTTTATATAGCATCGTATCTTCGTTACAAAAAAAATTGAGGTCAAAATGATTGATTCTGTAGGTGGTTGATGACGAGAAAATAGACATTTGATACTGGGTGGTTACGCAGCTTCTTGATCTCGTCCAGAAGTTTAGTCCCACGATCCCATGCGCACCAACGTCTTTGTAAATACTGTAATCGGAATAGGAAAATTACACTGTTTTATCATAGGTACCGATAAGACCTTTCAACTAGCTGATCTTGGTAAACACGGAGAGGCATTTAAAGTGGTTCCCATGTACAATGACAAGAAGGGCAACTACATCGGCTGCTGGAATCTAGCTGGATCTAAACAAGTACCGATTGTGGTGCAACCAATCGTTCCTAATATGACCACGCTTAAGGTAAGGGAAAGCCTGCACTCGTATTGAAGATGGCAGACATTGAACGCCAAAGGTTTGGGCAAATCCTACGGAGCTCAAACTTTGACAAAAAGATATTTGCTGGGTTTCAACAGACCCTTTTTATTTAGCTTAAATTAGCTTGGACGTAATATTTTCTTATTTCAGACCATGTGTCATACATTTTACAAAAAGACTTTTTGTTATAGTTATATCCATATCCATAATTTATCATGCGCAACCGTTAAGCAAAGAAGTGATACTCAAAAACAGATTGGCCGGTAGTAATTTCCAATAATTGGTTTGCAATTATTCTGAAATGAAAAAAATAAAGGCCGTGGCCTCCACGAATGGGAAGGGGGAGGGGGAGGGGGTTACATTGATCAGCAATTGATTTATGATTTTTTTTTCCAGTTTTCCCGATACGAAGTTTACCGAGGTACAGCCACAGCAAAGTGGGAATACCGTTACTTATCGTATGGCTTACTCAACACCCATACTCTTTGGGTGACAAGAACAGACCCTCCGAGACCCGTGCGATACGAGATGAAAGGGTACGATAACCTATTGGCATCTTATTACGACTACTATGTGTTGGAATATATATCATTTGAGGAGTGGAAACCTGACTTGAAAAAGTTTGAATTACCGAAAGGTGAGATGACAATGCGCCGCCTTATGTAATCTCGGCATTCTTGCGCTATCCTTTGTTTATTTAGATCGCGCGCAACGCATTTGTGCATGGCAACGCATGGCTGCACTGTGAATGCTAAAGACAATCATTGAGTTGTCTAACTGTCAAAATGGGGAAGATAAAATCCTAACGTATGCTTTAAATGTTTTTGTGATAATTGTTTTCCAACAAAAATTAACTCAAAGCCACGGTAGATTGCGATGCACACCGGCTCACTAAATCTGACTGAAAGACAATGTGTCGTGGAAATTGAAAAAAAAAATTGATGTCTATGTAACACAGATTCATGGTGCAAGAAGCTGGCTCACTCCATGGATTCCCATCTGCTGGGCAACCCGATGCAAGAGTTTCTGTCGTATGGAGCCATCTCCGAGAATTCCATAGACAAGATGTACGTCGATTACAAGACACGACACAATAAAGCCTACGATTCTGAAGAAGAGCATGTGAAGAGAAAGCATATCTTCAGACACAACATGAGGTAGGGCTCTGCAAATGCAACTTTCCTTATTCGTATCTATACGAGGTGCGTCGGAGACTGGTATCCATTACGCGAAATCGAGGCACCTTATGCTAATTTAAAATCTAAAAGTACACATAACCATAGATAGATAGAAACGTATTTCAAGGGGTTAAACGCTAAAGCTTCCCAGCCCCCTGTCTCCGCCGTCCCTGATGTTTGTTTGTTTGTTTGTTTGTATGCACTTGTCTTATCATTCGTATTCATGATCAGGTACATTCGATCGATAAACAGAAAGAATCTTACTTACAAATTGGCTCCAAATCACATGGTGGATTTGATGGACGACGAGTACGACCATCATGAAGGTAACGTTATATCTAGTCATGTGTGTTCATCCACGAAGAAATTAATGGACCATTCTGAATATTAACCTAAATGCGAGGCTAACTTGGAAATTATACAAAAGAAATGCCACAAATACCATAGAGAAAAAGGCGGGCGTTTTCATGTTAGCCTCGTATATTTTTGAGGCCGATGGTAAATTCATTTAATAAGAAAGTTTTTTATCATTATCAAACACCATCATCATAAATCTGATGGCTGATACAGAAATTAAATTAATATTTTTATAGCATGCGTAGCAGCGCTTTGGAGAAGGGGAGGGGAGGGGAGGGGAGGAAAACTGAGGGAAACTCCTCCACCCCACCCCTCTTCAAAACGCCGCTACGCAGGCTATAATGTTTTTATGTCATTTTGATTCAAAGACTTGAAACAAGAAACCAGCACACATCACAAGGGATCAGTCCACTTGCAGCCCCATCACGAGACCTACAGCAACATGTCTCAAATATTGAAACGAATTGATGTCCCTGACAAGCTGGACTGGAGAGATTATGGTAAGACTAATGTACTTTTACATCCTAGCCGTCAGTATTTGACAAAAATGGCCAATCTTCCCCACGTCAATGATTGCGTGCCACTAATATTCATTGTCCTTGATGTTTCAGGTGCAGTTGCGCCTGTACGAGGCCAGGGAATCTGTGGATCATGTTACGCCTTGGCTGCAGGTTGGTGCACTAGAAGGGGCATACTTCATGAAGGTAACCCACCAATAGATTAACGTTTGAATGCGATAGACTACCATAGCTTGCATTCTTTTCCCCTGCCTATAGTTACGTCATGTCACTGGTGAGCAAAATTTTTATTTTTATATTAAATTGGTGATTCTTTTTAGCTACTCGTAAAGAACTGAATGGAACGATGTGTAACCAGTGTGTCACGAACTGCAGGTTTAATTACGATCTCTCGAAACTGGTTGTAGAAAGTTTGTTTGCTCACCAGTATATTTCACCCATGGGAATCAAGATGTTTATTCATTTGCTCTCAGTGAATTAATCAACATGTGATTACTGATCTGCAAAGGGCCTATTTCAAAATCTTCCGATTTCTTAAACCGATAGTATTTTATTGATCCACTCAGACTGGAAGACTTGTGGAGTTGTCAGCCCAACAAGTGATCGACTGTTCTTGGGGGTCTGGTAACCATGGCTGCAGAGGTGGTTACTACAACAAGGCTTTGAGTTGGATTTATCTGCATGGAATCGCTACAGCTGACAGCTATGGTCCTTACCTTGCACAGGTTTGTCCAAACATTGAACAGGCTTTCCCTACATGTAACCACTAATGGAGCTTAATCTATCCAGGCATAGCTTTTTCCCATTTCAGATCGCATGCCATTCTGTCGAATATGAAATTATTTGTTTTAGTCGTATCCATATTCATGTGGGTCTTCTGATGCGCAACCGTTAGACAAAGAAATGATACGCCGGGGAATAATAGGTGGTCTGAAATGGAAAAACAGTGGATTAGGTCAACTAGTTCTAAATTCCGCCAATTGGAATCCAGCAAACGAAGCGCTTCTCTGTAGAACTACTGTTCCCAGTTCAACAATCCGCTCAAACAACAAGCCAATGGAAACATGTAAAACACAAGTTGTAAAATAAATAAATATTAATAACAATTAAAGAAAAAATGGAAAACAAATTGAGCCAACCGTGCGACGGCGAACTAAGTATTACACTGACCTGACCGACCCTGAACTGAAAGAAGACTTTCAAGGAATAAAATGAACCTTTGGAATCATTTGGTATTTTTATTTTCTACAGGAAGGCACTTGTCATTTCGAAGACACTAAGCTAGGAGCCACATTAGATGCATTTGCTTTCGTTCCTAAACATAACAACACTGCACTGAAGATCTCAGTGGCCAAGTACGGTCCTGCTGCAGTGTCAATGAACGAAAATCCAATGTCACTCAAGTTCTATAGCTGGGGAATCTATGATGATCCGGCCTGTGGTAAGTTTAAGGGTCTGCACATATGACAGGTCAGCGTTAAAAGCATTTTCTTACTGTGAAAAGCTCATGCCACGACCACGATCGTGACACCACAAAGAACAATTTACTTTCCATCCAATCAAATGCCCTAAAAACGGTATGAACATGACGCAGACACGTCACACTAATGTCACGGCAATGCCCCAGACCAATCAAAATTTATCGGTTGCAGCAAGGCATGCATTTAGTACCGCCAATTTTCACGGTCATATAAAAACTGGTCTATCAATGATGGTGGTGTTGACCTTGAATAATTGTGTTAGGATAATGATGAAGATGGCGATAATATAAATTGTAGAAATCAATAATAAGAATATTGATGAATGTCGAAATGTCGATAATGTTGTAATTGACGGTGAAGATGACTTTGATAATGATTTTGATGAGATATTGTTATTGGCGATGGTAGTGGTGATGTAGGAAATGATAATAGCCTATGAGCAATTAAAAAATTATAGCATTAATATGACGATGACAAGGAAGTTATACTCTTTAAGATGATGATGATGAGTAACGATGATGTCGTTTGAAGTGTAATAATGGGGATATATATCACTGGTAATAATGATGGTGATATAATTGATGATAATGGTGGTGTTAGTGGCTGTGATGGAGTGATGATAATACTAACGATAACAGAACAGAAATTTATACTTCATCAAGCCATTTGTTTCCATAAATACATAAAGTCGACATCAAATAAACGCATTATTTTCTGTGATCTCCCAGATAGCCGAGTGTCTCAACATTCAGCTCTTGTCGTTGGCTACGGACAAGAGAATGGTATTCCCTACTGGTTGGTAAAGAATTCCTGGTCAAGCTCCTGGGGAATAGACGGCTACATTAAAATAGCATGGAAGGGCAATACATGCGGCATCACCAGAAACCCAGTGGTTGCACTCATGAAACACTCTACATTTCAATTCCCAATCAAAGAGAAGATCAACTATATTAATCCATTAGATCCTGACTCTATGGGAAGAAAGATACACCCCATGAAAAGACCGAGGGTCAACAAAGAGAAGAAAGAAGAGAAGGATGACCATGGTTATAATGTCGCAGTACACAAGATTATTGACGTCAAACAGGACTTAAAGGGGAACACAATACTGACACCTACAAAAAATCCAACACCAAAGTCCGTTGCCACAAAAGTTCTAGTCTTAAAAAGAACTGTAATGTAGAAAATAACCCATCATCCACCAAACATTCTGCTTCACACAGAAATGGTCCACAGTCGTCTCGAAAACATTTCCCACGCTCTGGACAAAAGAGGACGGGCCAACAGATACACAGCGATTTGTCTAATAAAATAGTACAGAGAACTAGACCGTATCTTGGTCAACTTCAAAGTATTTATGACAAGCTTGAAAAGTTAATTTCTTCTAACAAGAACTAACGTTCTTCTCTTCTTGAGACTCGCTTGCAGCCTTCAACTTTTGGGGGCCGGGGTTCTCATTCAGACACCTGTTTTACAGCCATGTTGTATATAAGGCAGGAACAATGGGAGTGTTTTTGAATAAAACAATATTTAGTCACTAATCAAATTGTATTAGAAAATTTCTAGTGCTTTGCCAAATAACATCAGTGGCCGGCACTATTCAGTAGGACAATGGATGGAGAAATAACCCCTTAGTAAGTGTTTAGAATACCACTGACATGACTCTTATGACTCTCCCTTACGTGCACCCGACTACCACTTTCCAATTCCTACAAAACAGAATCGTTTAATCAAACTTTAGCCTCATTTCAGCGTCTTAATATTCACAAATACCAACGGTAAAGTAAATGACGTACAATTGCTTACTATCAATCACGTGACTTTTGGAGTTGACTGGGGGACAAACAAGCGGTTGGCTAGGGGGCAGCTAGCGAATGCGTCAGAACGTATCAAAATAAGTCCTCAAACTATTGCATTTGACTATTTCTACCACATCAAACCAGAAAACAAGAGATCAAAACAACCTCCAAGATTGTACAAGCCATCAAAAAAGAGCTATTACCGGAAGTGACGTCTATTGATAGCAACCTATTCCAATTATACTAAACTCTACAGTGAACTCTTCAATGAACCTGCAGTAAAAAATGTTTGTCCCTCCCCAATAAAATAATTTGAGACCCTCCCCAAATGGGCGTTCAGAGAATCATCCCCCATCTCCACAAACACAAGTTAAAAAAAAGAAGGAAATAATTATTAAAAGTCAGACTGCGAACCGGATATTGATACTGAAATTTATCATCCATTTCCACGTCACTCGTTTATACGTCACATTACTCAAAAAATATTGTTAGAATAAGACTGAAATCTTATGTAATTATATATGTTTGCTGATGCTTGTTAAACTGGAATATGTAAAAAATTACAAACTAAACCAACCTTTCAAATGGTACACGAGAAGGTACATGCAATGAAAATGAGAAGTATTTGAGATATAAAATGTGGGTTCCCTGTGGTAAAAGACCAAGCGCGTCATCGTTGGCTTGATCACGTGATTACTGAGTCAGGACCAAGATGGCGGCTTGGAAGTTGTACATGACTTTTGTGTTAATAAATCCATCAAAAAAATAGCTTTATAAAGGACTCAGCAAAATCACCTCAACTTAACGGCCCGTGCAGTACTAACTGATATTCCAGCATGTATGAGAGCACCAAAAATATGTTTCTTACCCGGGCCCTGGAGAAGATTCTTCATGACAAGGAGGCCAAGAAGTCTTACCACTCGCAGCTCAGGAAAGCTTGTGAAGTTGCTCTAAGTAAGTAATCTGCCCAATATTAGCTGCTTGGCTGGCTGATCTTTAAAATGCTTTAATCTTTTGGAGATTTATTGGTGTACTAGATTACAGAGAATCCAAAGCATCGAACAATCGAACAGGAATGTCACGTTTGATTGATCGATTTAAAAGTTAAATATAGTTTCAAGAATAATTTCATTTGCACTCGGAAAAAACCTTCGAGGTGTTGCAGGTGTATTTTTAAGTTATCATAGATAATTTTTAAAGGAGAATTTTTTTCCTTTATGCGAGGTTTTCTCTAAAATAGAGACTTAAGTGCTTAAATTAAGGTCGTAAGTAAGTCGAAGTTAATTTGGAGCTTGAAGTGAAGAGATCGAATCTTTCAAATTTGATAAGCTTTTCTAAAATTGAAAAACATAGTTAGGCAATCTAAATAAAGAAGAAAAGATCGCTTAAGTCATTAAACTAAGAATTATACTTCACATTACGTTTGAGAATCTTAGTAAAAATATGTTTAGCAGATGCAACACTTCCTCATTACGTATACAGTAACATGTAAATTACCAATTATATATAATTGGGAATATAAACTTTGGTTTTTCATTTTGAGTTTATTTTTTAAATGTCATTCTATCATTATCACTGTCTCATCTTTGATTTTTTTTATTCGTGTATTATTTTTTAGGCTTTAATCAAGTAAATACTCCAGTTTTAACTTAATTGTTACTCAAATGTGTTTATTTATTGAATTATTGTTAAGGAACACGAGCACAACCTTAATCAGTCCTATACATTTCTATGCACATAGAAACTGCTCTTCTATGCCTAGATAATATACCTATGTCCAGCAAGTTGTTCCTATTACTGGAGGGCCATGAAAAATAATAACGGTACTCTTATCTTAAACTTTCCTTTGCAGAAGAGCTCCATGAAACGCATGGAATAGCAGCAACTGATGAAAAGTAAGTGGATAGTAATTTTAAAGTATATTCTTTAAACATCAATAAGCAATTTGCTGAAATAATGGATTTTGCTTTTCATTTATTAATTATGTATGTTTTACTTTCAAAGCGATGGGAGCCCTTCATCAGTACTTCCTCCGCCTAAAGGAACATTACCCTTTATCTATGCTGACAAATATTTCCTGCCGTTTGAGCTTGCTTGTCAATCAAAGTCTCCACGTATTGTTACCACGGCACTTGACTGTTTACAGGTATGAAAAGTAGTAGTTATATGAGTTTGATTGTGGTTATTGAGCAGTTTTTGCATGACTGTGAAAAGCTCAGTGCAGTAAGCATGCTGTGCTGATACTGTGATATCTTCTAGAATTTTAATTGGCTGATTTTTATCACATGCAATGTGATTGGTCTGGCAGTGCCGTGGCTAGGTGTGACCATGTCCACATTGTATTTATGCTGTGTTTTGGGTATTTCATTGGATGGAGAGTAATTCTCTAGAAATTTGATTGGTCTGGTGTATACTGTATTGTATCACAATGGCGTTAGAGCAGTGAGCTTTTCGCTAAAATCCATGCTTTTATTAAAATCTGCCAATTTGTTGCATCAAGCAATGTGGTATACATTATTTATAAGTTTTGCCAGGTTTTCTTTTTTCTAAAAGATTTTAATTGTGTGTGATTTAGAAACTGATAGCCTATGGTCACTTGGCTGGCGACATACCAGACAGCACAGAACCAGGCAAGCGATTAATTGACCGCATCATAGAGACTATCTGCAGCTGCTTTGTGGGTGTCCAAACAGATGACAGCGTTCAGCTGCAAATTATTAAAGTAAGTAGAGTGCTACACTGAATGCTTACCATATATTTGTGATAAAATTCACGTAACACAATTGTACAAATTAGTGCAAAAATGTGAAGGTCTACTGTTTACTGTTTAGACCTTACAAGTTTGTGCAAATTTGTGCAATTTCTTACAAAGGTTGTACACAGATATAATATGATATCCACTGTGATGATATCTAATGTGGTGAGAGTGTAAAATACTCAATGTTCATGCCATTTATCATTGTGTTAGTCTGTCAAGGTGGTTATCGTTTAATTGAGATTCCAATTGATCCATGTCATAACTATGGTACCATAACTATTATACATTACTCATTATCATAGGCCCTGTTAACGGCAGTGACTTCCAATACATGTGAAGTACATGAAGGTACCTTACTACAGGCTGTGCGCACATGTTATAACATCTACTTGGCAAGCCGTAACCTCATCAATCAGACAACAGCAAAAGCCACCTTGAGTCAAATGATTAGTGTGATATTTCAACGGATGGAACAGCAGGCTGTAAGTGTAGTTACTCTATTAACTCATTTCCCACTCGTAGGAAATAAAATTACTTTTCGTAATGACCTTCCTACATGTAAGAAAACTTAGACTAGGTTATAACACTTTTAATGATAACAGATCTTCTAATTATGTGTTCAACCACAATGTTAGATATCTTTGCTAACAGTCATATCAATAGGTAAAATATGCATTTAACATTAAAACCGTAGAACATAATGTTTAAAATTCTTTGCAGATCTTTTTTTTTACAATTTTATTTTACATTCTAATATTAACAAAGGGCTACATGTACAATTTACGAAAATCGGAAGAACTATTAATTATTCAAAAGATTATTTAACAGCAGTTTTAATTTAAAGGGAAATTTCTCTGATATACGATTCTTCTCAGATCTTAATCTTTGGGATTTTGAAGTAAATCTTCTTTGTCTTTGTAAAAAACTTTGTTTGGGCTTTCCCTTTTCATTAATGAGTTGTTTTCTTTTCTGTTTCATTCAGGCAATTGAAGAAGAAGAAGAGGAAATGGCGAAAGAGAATGAAAGTAGTAGCATATCAACAACCGACGACAGTGACAGGACAAAAATTACCCCCACCCCACCAGGATCAGTTGTATCTGATGAACATAAAACCAGAGAAGAAAGTGAATCTGAAAGCTGATAAACCTGAGAGTTCACCAATTGAAGATGGTGCTTCAGAGGTAGGAACTTTAACACAAGTTGACAAGAACACTGAGGGGGAAGCTACTGATTCTAACTCCAAAAAAGAAGAATCAGCAACGGAAACAGATCCTCATATACACCAAACAGTGGAAGAAAAAACTGACAAGACAAAGGATGGTGGAGAGGAAGCTGTCATACCGTCTGAACAGGATGTTGATGAAGGGGTTGATTTACAAGGTAATACATCCTGATGTTGATTATGACAGAGGAAAATGATAATGATAATAAAAGAGGAAAAAGAGAGGAAAATAGGAAAATGAAATGGCAATATAATAATAGTGAGCGTCAGATCGAATAATGACTATGAGTACAAGAGTACAAGTTTGGACTTTTCCTTTTCCTTGAACTTTTGATGCAGAATTTTTTGCAAAAATCTCATTGGTATACATAGAGACAATGAGTTTGTTGACTGTGGCAGGATAGTGTCATGATCTAGCACATGTGTAGTTATTGAAAAGATAAAAACTTTTATTTCAATCTGAAGTTTACTAATGATTAACATGTGACGAAAGGTTAAAGATGAACTATCATGATGATGATGATGATGATAAAGTAATGATTGATTATGATGATGGAGATGATTGATGCCCATCATGATGATGGAGAGGATGGGGATGTCAAGGTGATACTTATGATGATGATTGGATGATGATTTATGTGGGCCATCATTATGATGGTGAGGATGGGGATCTCAAGGTGATACTTATTATGATGATGGTGGATGATGATGATGATGATTGATGCCCATCATGATGATGGTGAGGATGGGGATGTCAAGGTGATACTTATGATGATGATTGGATGATGATTATGTGGGCCATCATTATGATGGTGAGGATGGGGATCTCAAGGTGATACTTATTATGATGATTGTGGATGATGATGATGATGATGTTTGATGTGGGCCATCATGATGATGGTGAGGATGGGAATCTCAAGGTGATACTTATTATGATGATGGTGGATGATGATGATGATTGATGTGGGTCATCATGATGATGGTGAGGATGGGGATCTCAAGGTGATACTTATGATAGTGGATGGATGATGATGATTGATGTGGGCCCATCATTATGATGGTGAGGATGGGGATCTCAAGGTGATACTTATGATGATGGTGGTGGATGATGATGATGATGATTGATGCCCATCATGATGATGAAGATGTCAATAAAGTGTTACTTATGATGATGATGTGATGAAATATATGATTGGTAATGATCGATTATAAAGATGGTAATGTTATTGGTTGACTTATCTTGTTCTCCTCTATCAGATGATCAGAATGAGGAAGTTATCAAAGACTGTGAAGAACATGAACCTCAGACTCAACAACAGCAAGATAAAGAAGAAGACATTGAGACTACCAAAACAGAAGAAGACCCAAGTAACGACAAAGAAGTGAGCGACAAAAAAGGAGAAAATTCTTGTTATTGAGAAGTGAAGTCTTTATTTAAAAAGAGTGGCACAGAAAATAATGAAAGACACATTTTTGGCTCTCAATATACATGTACATGCAATTCAATGACATGTAATTCCCACTTATGTGCAAAATAAACTGCTTACTGTTCTATACTTATATATACTTATATATAACTCTAATTTTTTCCAAAATTGGATGCATTAGGCACAATAACATAAAAGAAGACCTTGCATTATAATTGATTGTCTTTAAAAAACTGTTTGCTTATGAAAGGTCATTAGAGGAACGGTTATCTACAAGACATATTTGTACTGCAGAAATACTGAAAACCTTTTTTTAATTTTAGGAAAGTGAGGAAGATATTACTGAAGGTTTGTTATGATAATTTTCTCCTATTATTATTATTATTATTATTATTATTATTATTATTATTATTATTATTATTTGTATCAAATTCTAATCTTATGTCTAATGTTCAAGCAATAAAAATTGCTAATAAAAATTAAATTACTTACTTTTATTTTGTCTTCTCATCCTTCTTCCCTTTCTTTCATTTGATTTTTCTTCTTTCTTCCTTTTTCTGTGGGAGTATGCTTTTCATGCCTCTCTTCCCTGCTCTATCCCTTCCCATTCTGATCTGTCCCATCTGGATCTCATCCCATCCAACCACTTCCTGACATTTCTCATCCTAAATTATCCTATCCCATGTTGAGAATATGTGGACCGTGTAGCACTTATGAAATACATGAAGATATAGAAATATAGATACGTTATAGTGCTTGGGAACAAATATATCCCATATTGTTTCATCCAATTCAGCTCTATTATACTCTAACCTACCCTATCTGACCCTCACCTTACCACTCTATCCTAACATATTTCTAAATAACCAACGAAGCTTCTATTATTTTCTATTTTCCTACCTTCTCTTTGTGATTTAACATCAAATCATTGTATTCCTTGGACTCTCTTTATTCCAGATCAATCGCCAGCTACTAATGGAGAAGCTGAAAAAGAACCATACAAAGAAGATACAGATATACAACAACAACAACAACAACAACAACAACAACCTGAAGTTACTGAGTCCGAGTCTGATGTTACAAATAAAGTTGACAAAGAAGGTGGCTTTCAAAATAATATTGAACACCAACCCCTCCCTACGGGTGGTGATACAGTCAAAGACTCCAAACAAGATAAACCATCTCTAGAACCCCCAGCTGTTCCAGACATCATCCCAGAAGATTCAAGGTCCATAGATTCTCATGTTACAGATGATCATGACGAAACGAAGTCAGTTGACGGCAGTAGCTCTGCAACATCTCTTACTGGTCAGCAGCCCGGTCCAGTCAAGTTCTCACATGTCACCCAAAAAGATGCTTTTTTAGTGTTCAGATCATTGTGTAAGCTGTCCATGAAACCACTGGCAGATGGTCCACTTGATCCAAAGTATGTATTTCTTTGCTTATGTTTTAATAAACTGTTTTAATATTTGAAATATTTAAGTATATATTGCAAGACAAGTTGGTAAGATGATTGCCTATGTGATTGCACCTTAAATCAAAATTATTTCATTTCATATTAATGTTGCAGGTCCCATGAGCTGAGATCCAAGATCTTGTCTCTAGAACTCCTGTTGTCATGCTTACAGAATGCCGGTCCCATATTTCGTGACCATGAGATGTTTATCACTGCTATCAAACAGTACCTATGTGTAGCTCTATCCAAGAATGGCGTAGTCCTCTGTACCGTCAGTCTTTGAACTGTCATTAGCAATCTTTCTTACTCTCCTGTCTTCCTTCAAGACTCATTTGAAAATGCAAATAGAAGTAAGTGGTCCTTTTAGCAATTAAAATAAGTGAAATTAAACCGGGGAAAAAAGTATTAAGGTAGCTGGTTATTCTACTCTAAGACTGTTTGTAGTTTCTCTGAGTCTTGTCTGATCAAAGAAACATGTTGATTATGATTATATATAAATCTGTGAACATTTAAACCATTCATGCAATTAAGTTATTGTAGATATATTAAGAGGGCTATAACCTTTCGATTTTCAAAGCTCTACTCGTGTCTTATAAAATCAGCCATAAACAGTAAATAAATTATGATAAGAACTGCAAAATCTAAATCTAAATGTAGCCCCCCACCAAAAACATTCAAAGGCATTTTACATTCTATTTTTACAACCACTTGTATGGGAAGAGTTGGGGGGGGGGGGGGGGCTGTAGCCCCCTCCCAATGCCCCACCCCTTCTGAGGCAGTGTTATGGGCAATTATTTTGTTACATATCTCATTTGGATCATTTGGTTAACTACTTGCTCACCTTTTTTTAAGGTTTTCTTCAAAGAGATTTTTCTCAATATTCTTGAGACACACACAAGCTCATTCCAGCACAAGTGGATGGTAATGCAGGCTCTCACCAGGATTTGCTCAGGTATCATCTATAGACCTGTAGGCTTTGTCTAAATACTAAACACTATTGGATCATTTGTGGAAAATTTGTAGAGGTGGCTTGGTTGGAGTAGTCGCACTGTAAAAGGTATACCAATTACATATTGATTACACCGTGTTTCTCTTCACCAGATGCTCAGTGTGTGGTTGACATCTACCTTAATTATGACTGCGACATGTCACTATCCAACATATTCGAGCGCTTAACAGGTGATCTGTCTAAAATAGCACAAGGAAGGCAAGCCATTGAACTGGGAGCAACACCGGTAAGTATGTAGGACAGGGTGTCACCATCAGTAACCTTATTGTTTTGATGTTTGTGAGTTGTTAAATAGTTTTTAAATGTTCTGGTTGATGTTGTACAGGTCCAAGAGAGGAGTATGCGTGTTAAAGGACTAGAGTGTTTAGTATCTGTACTAAAGTGCATGGTGGAATGGAGCAGAGAGCTTTATATCAACCCAAACTCTCAAGTTTCTACTGGAGGTAATTAATCATTAACTGATATTATTAGAGACTTTATGCATTGACAAGTCTAGAGGCATTGATGCCAAAATGATGACATGGACATGTTTTTCCTGCAAGCACCATGTGGTCTATGTCATTGCCGTCCTTGCTAGAATGTCTGCTGGTTCTTTTTCATGTCTTAGAGAGAACGACTAGAAAGGCAAGGACAAGGGTGCATATGGACACCATTTTGAAAATGTGCTGGTGATCTTTAAGATTCTTAAATTAGAGTGTACCTGTTAAGAAATTATGCAGCAGACTTTGTCTGTCATAGCCTTGTAGATACCGTCTTTGTCAGTAAATGAGCAAACAAAGATCTCTAGAAAACATAATTATCTTATATCCATAAGATCATCATCATTGCCACCATCATCATCTGCTGACCTTCTTTGTTACCCTCAGTCATTATCAGTATCATCTCATGATCACCATAACTATCGTCATTACCTTCAGTATCACCCTCATCATCTCCTTTTGTCATTATCGCCTTATAACAATTCAATATGCATGCAAATAGGTTTCTTAAAATTATAATTTCTTTTTTACCAGACACCCCAAATATCAAAAGAAAATCCAGCGTAAACGAGAGTGACAAGGAAGAGGACAAAGACAGCAATAATGGTGAACTGAAATCATTTGGTGGCAGTCAAGGATCCCTTAACTCTACATCAGCATCATCCAACATCACTCCTGACAACCCTGTGGAATTTGAATCACTCAAGCAAATGAAAGGGCTTATGGAAGAAGGCATTTCTAAGTAAGGTCCCATGAGAAATTGGACTAGGCATTGTTTTTTTTTCAAATGAATTAAGCTGAACTTTCAAATAAATAGTTACTATCCAGTGACAATGTTGTTTGATAACCCAGGATGTCTGCATGGGTGATTAATAGTGGATATTTTTAGAAATGTTTGAAGAAGTTAGCATTCATCTTGGTGCAAACAGCTTGCTGTCTACCATTTTTCTGCACTTGGCATGATGACACTTACGATTATTTTACATTACTTTGTTTGATTATCCAATAGATTTCTTGTTAGATTCTTACTTGCTTATCATTTCATTTATTTTTTTGCTCTTAGATTTAATAAAAGCCCAAAAAAAGGAATCAAATTTCTTCAGGAAAATGGTCTCCTTGGAACATCAGCTGAGGAAGTCGCTGAATTCCTTCACACTGATGAAAGATTAGACAAGGTGAGACTAACCTGCATTATCATTATTAAGCTTTCATAAAGCTTTAATGTAAATTTAAAGAATATTAAATTGATTATAACAAGAAATTGTGAATTAATTTTCAATTAAATTATCATAAATTTTCATGGCCAATTAACACTGACCTTTTTCTTTTTGTAGACATTAATGAATATTATATTGATTATAACAAGAAATTGTGAATTAATTTTCAATTAAATTATCATAAATTTTCATGGCCAATTAACACTGACCTTTTTCTTTTTGTAGACATTAATGAATATTATATTGATTATAACAAGAAATTGTGAATTAATTTTCAATTAAATTATCATAAATTTTCATGGCCAATTAACACTGACCTTTTTCTTTTTGTAGACATTAATGAATATTATATTGATTATAACAAGAAATTGTGAATTAATTTTCAATTAAATTATCATAAATTTTCATGGCCAATTAACACTGACCTTTTTCTTTTTGTAGACATTAATGAATATTAAATTGATTATAATAAGAAATTGTGAATTAATTTTCAATTAAATTATCATAGATTTTCATGGCCAATTAACACTGACCTTTTTCTTTTTGTAGACCCAATCTGGAGAATATTTAGGAGATCATGATGAGTAAGTAAGGGCATGGAAGTCACTAAGAGAGATGGGGTGATTGTTCTTGGGAGAGGGTCAGAATTGGAGTGCATTCATAAGCTTCTTACTTATAGTCTATTCAATCAGATGCTAAAATCTCAGCATGCTTTAGGCCATAGTTTAACTAGTTGTCTACGTTCAATTTACTAATACTTTGTTTTTATTTTCCAGCTTCTGTAAAGAAGTAATGTATCGATACGTTGACAAACTAGAGTTCACTGACAATGATTTTATCAGTGCTCTGAGAATATTCCTAAATAACTTCCGCTTACCTGGTGAAGCACAAAAAATTGACAGAATGATGGAAAAATTTGCCAGCAGATATCTGGAGACTAACCCAAAGTAAGACAATTAACTTTCATTTTAAAATGGTTTGCATTTTAGAGTCATTTGACAAATCTCCCCTGCAAGAATTAAGTCAGTGCCAGCAGAATCTCCTATAAGGCTTTCCAGTAGGAGAGCATACTTAACATACACTACTCAGATGACGCTTGCTATCCTTCAGATGTAATACCCCTTCCATGCATGTTAGATAGCCCCACACCTATTATGGAGAAAACTAAATTCTGTACAGCCTAAAATACTATTATTAGTGTAGACTTAAAACTTCAATGAATAAATACATTTATCAGTCTGTTTCTCTCCTCTCAATATTCCAACCCCCTCCCCTCTAGTTGAATGTCATTTAAAACTGTGCAATCCTAGCTTCATTGTGTAAAATCCATTATTTCATTGGACCTAATGTAGTTAATTTTTTTTAGTAACACAGTTTTTGCCAGTGCTGATGCAGCTTATGTCCTGGCATACTCCATTATCATGTTGACTACAGACTTGCATAACTCTCAAGTAAGGACATTCTTCTGAAGATTACATTCATGACAGTGCAATGGGGCCTTGCATCTGTGTGAATGTTCTTCTCTCTTTAAAATTATTTTTCCCACCATACTGACATTAATCATCAATAAAACATGGATATTTAGGTTAAACGGAAGATCACCAAGGAGCAGTACATCAGCATGAATAAGGGCATCAACGACAGCAAAGACTTACCTCAGGAGTACCTGGAAAGTATTTATGACGAAATCCTGCAAAATGAAATCAAAATGAGAAACCCACCCAAGACAGCCAACAGATATAACACTATTTGTGAGTATAGCAATGCTCAATACCCTAGAAAAATAGTGCTCATGTTTTGGAATGATTGATTGTTAGTATGAGAATTAGTATGTGAATAGAGAGAACAGCTACGAGGATAATATTGGTAGGCCTTTTCTGAGTTCGATAAACAGGATGTATTGTGGCCTAGTTTAAGTAGGAACAACACCATACAAGGGGAATAATGAAAAAAACAATATTTTGTACCCCAAAAACAACCACAATGCACCATGTTGGGTATCTCAGAAAAGGGCTATGGGAATCACCCCCCCCCCCCTCCCACTATCCCCACTACCCCGAGACTCCCTTATCATCATAAGCATATCAAGAGATCCTCACAATCATCATCTTTTTGGAAAGAGACCCTTTTAATTTTGATTAGCTACCACTATAAATCTGTCACAGAAAACCTCAAGTCATTGTTGATTATGATTTTGATGATGTTAAAATGTGGAAAATTTAGTGTAGAAGGCTAGGCCTTTGCAAAGAGAGAGGGAGTGAGTTGATCTTTTAGAGAGGTCAGCTAAGACTGCGTATCCAAAGGCAAGTGGGCTTAGCAACATTCAATGGCATGTCTTGATTAGTGTCATCTAATCTTATATTAACATGCTGAAACAACCTCTTGGCTGGTACCTCTGGGCTGGTCCCTCTAGGCTGATCAAACTCAGGGCATGGTTAAGTTGTATATCTGTGATTCTCTTATTGAGAGGTCCCTAAGAAAGGTCTCACAGCCTGCATGTTTGGTATAGATCTTCAAAATGAAAAGCATCGGCGTGTACTCTACTACCAAGAAATGGAGCAGATGGCACAGACTGCTAAATCACTGATAGAAGGAGTCAGTCATGTACAAACCACATTCACCAGCGCTACCCACGTAGAACATGTCAGGCCAATGTTTAAGGTAAATAAAACCTACTCACTTTTTGTCCTGTAGTTTTGAAATGATATAACAAACCAATGTTCCATCTTCAAAATTTTCTTATGCTCAACTTTGTGGGTCACTGTTTAAATACAATTTTTACCACAAATATAGATTTTCTTGCTTTCTGATTGGTTGAGAGGTGTGGTAAATAAGTGGACTTAATAATATCAACAAATAAACTACAAACCGCTTATGCACAGAGCCAGGACATGCTTGAAACCATTTTTATTTTTGTACAAAAAAACAAATTTCTGATGGTTTAGCATTGTATGTTCTTTTATTTACCACGATATGACTTAAACTTTTGGTCAAAATTAATTACCAATTAGGTCATACCTCATGAGTACATGACGTTTTGGCCAACTACTATGTCCTATACATGTATTTTTTTCCCCATGATATAAGATACATCTATAACAATATGTTTTTGTTTCAACAATTACTACAACTTACTGTACTACAGTTGTATACAACTACTGACAATAATTAGCAACTTACCATGATAACCAATTTCCAGGTTACCTGGACACCCTTTCTGGCAGCATTCAGCGTCAATCTACAGCACTGTGATGAACCACAAGTAGCTTCTCTGTGTCTGGATGGTATCAGATGTGCCATTCGTATTGCTTGTATATTTGGCATGCAGGTGAGAGTTACTATTAATATCATACTTGAAATTTCAGCTTCTATCCCTTTTGTTACAGCCTTTGTATTGGCCTGAAATTCTATTTACTGCAAATGAGGCTTACCAATGACCCAAATGGAGAAGTCTAGCCACCCAATCCCTCCTGGTTTCCTGGTTTCACCTTTTCATGTTTGTTCTCCACACAACAACATTTCTCTGAATCCTCATATTTTTTTCTTCCTCCCAATAAGCCAGAACTACAATTCCAGTACATTCCATCACCAACACTGGCTTAGAACGTACTTTTAATTCATTCTGGTCTTATAAAGCAAATGCTTTTATAAATTGATATAATTTTTGACTTTATTATTACCTTCACTTTATTCCCACAGCTTGAGCGAGACAGCTTCGTACAAGCCTTGTCAAGATTTACTCTACTCACAGCTTCAGGATTACATGAAATGAAGTCAAAGAACATTGATACCATTAAGACGCTAATCACAGTAGCACAGACAGACGGCAATTACCTGGGTCACTCTTGGCATGAAGTATGTACACATCTATTGTTTATTTTTTGATTAGGTCACCTGTTTCGGAGTTATTCTTATGATATTTTAATCTAGTAATGTTCCAGTTAATGGCTGTCATGTTGTTTTCATTTTTATAAATAATATTAATATTATTTGTTGTGTGAGAAAGGTACATGCACATATTAGTAGTTGTACTGTTTGACCGTGTTATTTTTACTCTGCAGATCCTCAAATGCATCTCTCAGCTAGAGTTAGCCCAAATGATAGGCACAGGAGTCAAAGCTGGTCCTGTAGTTAATACCCTAAACCCTTCCTATCCTGTCCGCCACACCCCTGGATCAGCTGCTACTCCTTCTAGAAGTATTCCTACTCCATCACAAGAACTTGTCAATGATCCCAAGAAGTTTGCCGTTATGCAGGAGACAGTAGGAGAGACAAGCTCACAGAGTGTTGTTGTGGCTGTCGACAGGTAAATTATTATTAATTCTCGATTGACACGGTTTTCTTTGTCATTCACAAGGCTTTATTCTTGTTATAACCCTCATTATAAATGCGAGGTCAATATATAGTCAGTTATTAACCCAGTTATTAACCCAATTGAGAAATAAAATACTTGATTACCTCGGGCCTGCGGCCTTCGGGATGTATATGGCTTATTGCCTCCGTTCTCGGTAATTAACTCTTACTTAAAATATGATAGTCAACCCTTCTTGCGATCTAACCTGTTATTATTAATGCTAAACATGATTAACATGCATTCCCATTTTTCGTTTTTTTCATTGGTATTTTCATTTTCTGTCCACAGAGTATTTACTGGCTCTACTAAATTGGATGGCGAGGCCATTGGTAAGAAACGCATTAATATTATGTTTAAGATTCTCAGTTGTAACTCTAGAAATCGTGGTTTTGTGCACCCTAACCTGCCCACGCCCATAAATATATACAGCTTGGCCTGCCTTTGGTTAGATGGCAGAACAATAAAATCCCTTTGCTCCGATTGCCATCTAACATGATTGCCGTCATGTGATATGGTGCAAAACATATATTATGGTTTATTGTAACACAATGTTACCAGCATAGAAGGTTGATGAGCCACACTAGAAACATATTTTCACACAAGAAGGCATTTGAGAGCATTCCATCATAGAAAACATAAGGAACTATTTATTGTATGAGATCAGAGCTCTTCACTGAATGTCGAGTGTTTGACATTTCAGTGGATTTCGTCAAAGCGCTGTGCATGGTGTCATCTGAAGAACTGTCCAATCACAGCCATCCACGTATGTTCAGCTTGACCAAGATGGTGGAGATATCCTATTACAACATGGCTCGTATTCGTATTGAATGGTCCCATATATGGGCTGTGCTGGGTGAACACTTCAATAAGGTACCATGGATATTATATAACATCATTATCATCATCATCATCATCACTAGCATCGTGGTAGATTTAACATTACTGTATTTTACTTACTAACAGTGTGGTTGTAATCCAAATGAAGACGTCGCATTCTTTTGTGTCGACTCCCTTCGTCAGTTATCCATGAAGTTCCTGGAAAAGGGAGAATTGCCCAACTTCCGGTTCCAAAAAGACTTCCTGCGACCATTTGAGCACATTATGAAAAAGAACAGGTACGATAGCAAGGGTGGGACGCGGACAGTTTTAGCAGCCGCGTCAATTCCCGCCAAAATTTGATGTGAATTCCGTAAGAATGCCTATCAATGTTTTAACTTTCAATTTCAGATCTGCTACTATACGAGACATGGTAGTCCGCTGTGTAGCTCAGATGGTGCACTCGCAGGCTCACAATATCAAATCAGGCTGGAAGAACGTGTTTTCTGTGTTTCATTTGGCTGCGTCTGATGTTGATGAAGGCATCGTTGAACTGGCTTTCCAAACCACCGGTACGTAGCTTACTTCAGAACGAATTTATAAAAATACTGTGAAGCTTATCAGTTGTGACGTATTTCCGGGTCCAGTTGGATCTGCTACAATAACGTCAGCAATATCCTGCATGTCCAAATTTTGTTTCAAACCAATTTAACAATAACTTTAACTGTCCGACGAGAATACGGTCATGTGGGATGACTATCTGGATCTTCTCTCCTTGCCTTACATGAAATGTTTAGTCAGCGTGCTTCAGAATTCATATTTCTACGCAGTAGATGGAGGAATGAATTGAGAGAATTACTTGACCGTGTTTGAGATGTTAGACCAGCTGTTTTAGGAAATCTTTATGAGGACTTGAAGACGAAAGCGCAGGCGCTCAGGTCAGGGAGCGTGCTCTTAGGTTATATTCATTTTATTGAGGTTTGTGTACCTTTTGGTAGACACCCTACTAGCAGCGTTCGTTTTCTTCCCCTTCGTAGGGCTGAGCGGCAATGATGGTCATTCAATACTAGACCTGCTTCAAAAAGCAATTATTACACACCATATGCTTGGACCAATTATAGTCAGTTTACTTTTACATTACGGCGCAAAAATTATGAGAAGAAATCTCTTTAATTATTAGAAATATCAATTCATCCAAAGTTTTCAAAAGTTCATTAAGATCACATATGTTGGGTTCCCAATAGTAGTATATAACTAAGATTTCAAAATATATACATTCATATAGCTATTAAGAATACTTGTGCTAGTTTTGCGCCACAATCTTGCCATTGATAATATATTTTTTCTGCACGCAGTGATGGTTTACTCAAAAGTTTATACTACTTAAAACATCACTGTACACTCACTGTAGTAACTGTTTGTATTTAATATGTATTTATATATCTTTTTATAAAATCTAGAATAACTCGTAAATATAAACAATAATGATTTGTTATATTCACATTTATTTAAAGTGTGTAAATAAATTGAATTGAAGTGACCAACCTTAAGCCAGAACGTAAAAGAACCTCTGCGAGCAGTGTACATAGTATAGAGTAGTCAGGTCCAAAAACTACCACACACTTACCAAGGATTAATCTTTCATATGCTTTCAAAATTAACCCGGTCTGAAGGTTGTTCCGGTTGCTTTAGGATGGTTTGTGTTGTATTGACCATTGTGATATATCCTTTACTTCCAGCAACCATTTTCGAGAAATTCTTCTCAGCCACTATCGATTCATTCCAAGATGCGGTCAAGTGTCTATCGGAGTTTGCTTGTAATGCGTCCTTCCCAGACACTAGTATGGAAGCTATTCGTCTGATACGAAACTGTGGCAAATATGTGTACGAAAACCCTGAGGTAAGGTCGTCGTAACGGTAAAGCCATGTTCAAACATGCATCCTCAATGTAACCACCTTTACACTGAACCATTTTCTCTGCAACTCTTCTCACAACAGCGTTGCGACACGAGTTGCAAGAGTGTTTTACGCGGTGCAACGGAGACTCAAACGTTGCCAACAGTAGAAACGAATTTGGTGCAACTTGTTTCCCAACATTTTTCCGAATTGCGCTGAGGTTACACGCTACAATGCTCCATGCGCGGCGTTGTGAGACAAGTTACAAAAAAAATCACTCCGTGTAATCGCATCTTTTCAAAGACACAGTTATGAAATTTCTCGCTTACAAGCCAGATTTATTTTCTGGTTGTTTATGCTCGGGTGAATGTGAGGATAGCGGTGAAAAAGCTATTGTTCAAGGTAGCATGGCTGTCGCGTGCGTGATAAAGGCTTATAATTGTACATGAATAATGCTCGTCTAGTTCACGTTCATGGGAAGCGTGTTGCACACACTTTTTTTATAACTTTCGTATACATATGAAATTCCTAAAATTGCTTGGTATATATTTTTGATATTTTGTGGTGTTTTTTTCTTCAGATGTTTAAAGATCACAGCTCTGAGGACGGTGTGATATCTGAAGCCGACAGGGTCTGGGTTAAAGGCTGGTTCCCAGTACTATTTGAGCTCTCGTGCATTATCAACCGATGTAAACTGGACGTTAGAACAAGGTAAGAATTAGGACAGACACGACCGAAGATACGAACAATAATAGGTTCTATGTTCTAAGTATCTATGTTGCATTACAGTTTGGTCCCAGCTCGGGGCTGTTTTTGTTATATAAAAGGCTAAAAATAACAGTGATGTCTTTTGCACTTTTACTTAACAACAACGACAACGACAACAACAACAACAGTAACGACAACAACGACTACAACAACAACAGTAACGACAACAACGACCACAACAACAACAGTAACGACAACAACGACTACAACAACAACAGTAACGACAACAACGACTACAACAACAACAGTAACGACAATAACAACAACAACAACAGCAACGACAACAACGACAACAACAACAAAAGTAACGACAAAAACAACAGCAACAACAATAAAGTCAACAGAAGCAGCAGCAATAAAGATATTTTTTCCAATCTCCTATTTGTTTCTTTGTTACCGTGTCGTGTACTGAATGCAGACATTTGTGTTGTTGTTTCAGGGGTTTGACGGTGATGTTTGAGATTATGAAAAGTTACGGTAACACATTTCAAAAACATTGGTGGCGAGACGTGTTCCGAGTTGTGTTCAGGATATTTGATAACATGAAACTACCAAATCAACAAGTAGATTGGTCTGAGGTAAGGATAAAATACTTTATTCCACCCCCTCCCCCTCGGGAAACTATGTGCCATACCATAATCAGTGAAATGGAGATCGACGTACAACTTTTTTCTCACGTGTTATTGTGTTATAGAAATCTTAGTCACGTGTTTTTGTCCTATAGAAATCAGAGTGGATGACTACCACGTGTAACCACGCCCTGTACGCAGTCGTAGACGTCTTTACGCAGTACTTCGAAGAGCTATCGGATGTACTACTAGATGATATGTTTTCTCATCTTCTTTGGTGTGTCCAGCAAGGTAAGAATTCAATCGACTTAGGCCGATTTGTCAAGGTAAATCTCATCTGTTCGCCGGTCATACTCTTATCTCATTTATATCCGGCAACCGATTCGCTATAGAAGCTTTAAACCATCACATGCCGGAAGCCATAATACAGCTTGGGCTGCCTGTGGTTAGATGGCAGAACAATAAAATCCCATATTCTCTCTGAAATCGAATTCTTTCTCATGTAAAACGATGTATTGCTCCTGTTATTTAACATGGCTGCCGTCACGTGATGGTGCGAAGCCTCCATTACAACATTTAGGAGGTTCGAAGTATGATGGAACTACAAAAACATTGCGCTCCATATTTTGAAAAGTTTGATAAAGCATCCTTCCCCGCCCACTTTATTTTTTCGATATAACATTATTATTGTAATTATTTTATTTCAAAATATTTTTAAAACCACATATCAATCTATCAGGATAACATCAAGTTTAGTTCAAATAGAAACGCGTCACGTCAGATATTTGTTTAGTTTTGTACAATCTCTTTTCAGGTTCATTCAAATTATTAAAACGTTTTTAAAGGACGAAATCAGGTGCTTAGAAGACCTGCTTTTGACATCAGAATCTGTAGTCCAAATTCACAAGTAAAAAGTAAATATTTAGTTCAGGTTTACCAACGGAACTTCTTCTTCTTTTTCTTCTGTTGCCGTTTCGAACGTCCATTATTCGCTTTGTTTTGTGTTTTACTTGGCTGCTGTGTTTCGTCAGCCGAATATTTCCTTTAGAAATTCCTCTTGTTGTCTGTGGATGATTCAACGAGAATCACATTAAACAGTGAACATTGTCCACTTTGATAACTTTCTACCTTCCCATACGTTTGGTTTACTTACCTTTTATTCGGCCTCCTTTCAAAGTATCTGACGGTAAAATAAAAGGCAATCAACCCTGTAATAAGGTAGGCGGTGACGGGAGTATAGAGAATCAGAATTATCTTGGTTGTCTCTTGCTGTAAGTACAAGGCCCACACTTGAGTTTTTGTAATGAGAGAAGATATGATATATTTTAATTTGATGGCAAAGACAGAAGGTGTAGGATTAGCTGCATATAACATGGCATCGATTTGTCCGTACAACAGCTTCCATTCATCTCTTCCTGAACTTCTCCTACTGGAATTAGATTTGACATTCCTGGGAACATAGATTATCGTGTGTATTGAGTTGCGTCTTTTGGACTTGTGTTGTGTGGCTTCATCACTAGTGGATTTACGAGGTGTCGTAGAAGTCAACTGTTCTTCGTTGTGGTTGAGCCTGGTCATGTGATGCGGGTTTTTTCTGGCCATGATCCAAATCATAGTCACCATTTGAAGCGGTGAATTCCGTGCGAGGAAGTAAGCTACTCGTGTCGGCTAAGAAATAACAATGCAAAAATCTGTGTCAGAATGTAAGGAAAAAGACTTTAGCAAAAGCAACTGCTTTCTAGATGTTATTCAGTACTCTTAGTAAGGATGAGAGGCTAATAATGAGTAGCACATTTACTATGGTGTGGAATATGGGGTCTTGAAGGGGTCCTCAATAAGATGAGGAATGAATAGGAAAACAAGAAGCCTTTCTAAGCTCCTTCTTCAAGCGGGTCCTACAGGAAAGAGGTTGTCTTTTTGTACTAAAAACCAATCTAACATTTACCATGATGTAGTTGCATGTCATCTACAGCACCAAAAGTCTTCTCGTCATGCTTATATCATCGTCCAAGGTCAAATCGATTTTATCAGCAGAGACAACAGGTGTTGCAGATGATGACAAGTGCATGTCATCTACAGCACCAAGGGTCTTCTCGTCATGCTTTTGATCATCGTCCAGTGTCAACTCGATTTTATCAGCAGAGACAACAGGTGTTGCAGATGATGACAAGTGCATGTCAGCTACAGCACCAAGGGTCTTCTCATCATGCTTTTGATCATCGTCCAGGGTCAACTCGATTTTATCAGCAGAGACAACAGGTGTTGCAGTTGATGACAAGTGCATGTCAGCTACAGCACCAAGGGTCTTCTCGTCATGCTTTTGATCATCGTCCAGGGTCAACTCGATTATATTAGCAGAGACCTTAGCTGTTGAAGGTTCAGTACTGTTATAACGAGTGTCATTGTACAAGTGCTCGTGTTGTACGCCTGCTGGAAGTTGGAGAAGAAGTATGAATAAATATTGTAAGAGTATTTGACGAGACCACACACTATAACACGGCTGATGAATAGAAACAAGAAAACTCTCCGAAGTTCTTTCAACAAGTTGGATGGAAGAGTATTTGATAACAATCAACAGTCTTTTTATTTACAGCTGTATGTGTCAACTAGTGTTGGAAGGATGTTGTATATGAATAGAATCCCTCTGGCTTAGAAGACTTGATAGCCGTACTTAGTAAATATCTGCTCGCCTTGGCTTTGCATGTTTGTTGCAGATGTATGAACAGAATCCCACTGGCTTAGAAGAATTGATAGCCGTACTTAGTAAATATCTTCTAGCCTTGGCTTTGCATGTTTGTTTAGTACTGATCACTTTTGTAGTACAGATTCAACATCAATGACTCACCATCATTTGGCAATTTCTCCTTTACTACATGTCGTTGAACAAGATGTTTAATCTGTATTCTCCAAGTCATAGTCGGCATGGTAAAGTAATCACGTATTTGTATCACGTAGTTCCTCAGTGAATACCATAGAGATGGTTGGGCTTGTGGGATCGGAAGAGTAACATCATTGAACTCCGTAATGTTACACTTGGGCCAGCCTCCTTGCAGTGGACAAACTGTCGTCAAAGAAAATATAATCATTATAATTATTCAAGTAGGTTTTTGGTGTAGAATTGTGTACATGGAAATCATGAGAAAATAGAATTGAGCTGGGTGTTGATTGATTTAGAAAGAAACAAAAATCTCACCATCCTTTGCCAGTTGTTCAGGTTTTTCTTCGTTCAATTCTATATATTTCTTCTGTAATCTGCAATCTTTTGCAGGTATCGAATCGTAATAATTATCATGTATCCCATCGGTATGATGGATACACGTCACATACATAATGTCCGGGTTCTCCACCATCGTAGCGTTTAGTTGAGATGCTTCTAAATTGAAAAACAAGAATAGAATAATGAGGTGAATAATGAAGATTATATAGGAAGAGTGAATAAAACTAGACATGATTGACGTGGATGAAGATACGATGTAAGATTATGCAAGAAGAGTGATTTAAACAAAACGTGATCGACGTGGATGACCGTTCTCTTCAAATGACTTTTGGAATTACTTTAAAGACGATCAAACCTTCATTCGACCAAAAGTTCGTGACATGGTTTTTCTTACCAAAACTATCATTATGCTGATGAAGTTTGCACATTCCCATGTATCTAACTTCATTTTTATCAATTTTAACTGGATTTATATACGTCGAGATTAAGGTAAGCACGAAAATAGTAGAGAGCGACATCTTGATGTCCTACTCTCAATGCTATTCCTTGCAAACTAATTAGATCAACGTGTGACGTAACAGAAGCCATCATCAATTAGAATAGTGACGTATATACACAGGGTGACCGTGCGTTGATGTTGCATTTTAGCTTATTCTCTTTAATTCACATACGTTGTAGATTTTGGTAGTATGTAAATTTGAAGACAAAGAAAAATGGAGGTCACCGACATTTTCGAGCTTCAAGAGTTTGAAGAAATGAAAAGTTTATTATTGATACAAAACCTCGAATGACGTCATCTCGATGAGCGCACGCGCACTCAGTCTCGTGCCCAGAGCCTTTAATTCTGACAGCGCATGCTTGACGAAATAAAGGTTTTGGGTACGAGATTGGCGCGAAGTCAATCCATGCGTAGAAAGGTCAAAATAACGGCAAAAGACCGGCCACGTGAGCTTTGTTCGGTAATTTTAAAATGAGTGGAATCTATTTGTGGTAAAACTCTGAGACTATTGCCACGCATATTTGTCGAGCTTCTGGGAACAGGGTATATTGCTGTCTTCTGATCCTCAAATTCTATTTTATCTTGTTTTTCATAATTATGAAAAAAGTCGTCCCATGTTTGTAATCTTCAGACATTATGGCTGGCGTCTGTTTAAATAAAACTTCTCATTGATCAGTTTAGAAGGGAAATAACTAAACAGCTGCTCGTGCAACGTCAACTCGTTACTATTTCTCTTTCCAGACAACGAACAGCTTGCCCGTTCAGGAACAAACTGCCTTGAGAATCTAGTCGTCTCTAACGGCGAGAAGTTCACTCCAGAGATGTGGGAGAAAACGTGTAAATGTATCGAGGATATCTTCTCTTCTACGTTACCTCAAGACTTGATGAGTTGGGGAGCAAACTTGAATAGACCGTCACTAACTACACCTGATAGTACTCCATTACACAGTCCCTCACAGGTGGGTAGAACACTGGATTAATGTTAACACTATCACCACCACTATCACTGTCACCACTACACCTGGCTGTACTCCATTACACAGTCCCTCATAGGTGGGTAGAACACTGGATTAATGTTAACACTATCACTATCACCACCACCACTACAAGTGACAATACTCCATTACACAGTCCCTCACCGGTCGGTAGAACAATGGTTAAACTATGGTTAGACCTTCAAGTCTTCTCGGATAAGGACTTTAAACCGTAGGCCCTGTCTCCCAACCCTTCCTAACCTACAGTAAATGGGGGACATAAAAGAACCTGTTGAATTATTCGTGAAAGAGTAGGGGATTGTCTCCCGGTTCAACAGTCTATCCCAATTTGGAGGCATAACACTAATGTACTAATAAATCACTTGTGATTGTAAACTTGCACGGCTGCTAATAGCGCCTTAATATGCAGCCTGTATAAGTCCTCCACTGCAATGTAAAGCGCATTGAGACAATGTGATAATGCGCTATATAAGCACCCCATCATTATTTTTATTATTATTATAATTGTTAACACTATCACCACCACTACACCTGACAGTACTCCATTACACAGTCCCTCACAGGTGGATAAAACACAGGATTAATGTTATCACTATTACCACCACTACCACTTTCACTACCACTAACACTACCACTATCCCCACCACTACCACTATGACCAACACCAACACCATCACCATAATTACCACTACTACTACATTCACCACCACAGCAACTAACAATTATAACGCCATTATTTTCAACAATGACTGAGAGACAAGAAAAAAGTAATCTGAGATTGCATATTTTTGATTCATTTCCAGAAATCTGTTGATATTGAATTACGACCCGAGCACGACATCGTTCCTCGATTACCAAACGGTCAGTGATAACAGAGTAAAGATTTTATAACAAAGATCTCATTATGTGTGTCCATGCCACAGCATCTTGGATGGACGGCTTTCTTGCTCTCGAAACAATAACGTCTATAAAGGCGACCCCCCCCCCCCCCCACCCATAATATATGTGAATGGGAATGAACTTAACAGTGGATTCCACAGAGTGGCTCTTCTTCCACTGGATTCCAATTGGAATTTAGGAGTTGATTTTTGCAAGGAGAGTAAAACTGTGAAACCCAGAGAAAACCCCTTGAAGAGGAGTAGAACCAACAAGCATACGACACCGAGTCGGGAAATCGAACCCGGGTCGCCTTACCACACTGCTACGCCACCCGTGTTTCCCGTTGTACGGTTCTTCACGTGCAACGACTGAAACTGCAAAAAACCTTTTGGCTCACTGTTTGTTGTTCGTTGTTGTTTAGACTGAGGACGAATCATTAGAACTACACCAGGATAACGAGAGAGATGACATAAGTGTTAGTAGTTTATCTATGGTGAAGTTTGAGCCATCAGACCCTACTCATCCACAAAGTAAGTGTCATTACCATTGTCATTACCATCATCATCATTGGCGTCATCATCATCATGTATCATTGTCATCAGTTTACGTCACCACCATCATCGACGTCACCACCATGATCATCGACGTCATCATCATCATGCATCACTCTCATCAGTATATGTGTTACCACCGTTTGTTATCATCGTGTGTCTTCTACACCTCAGCATGATCATCGCCGTCATCATCATCATGCATCACTCTCATCAGTATGTGTTACCACCGTTTGTTATCATCGTGTGTCTTCTACACCTCAGCATGATCATCGCCGTCATCATCATCATGCATCACTCTCATCAGTATATGTGTTACCACCGTTTGTTATCATCGTGTGTCTTCTACACCTCAGCATGATCATCGCCGTCATCATCATCATGCATCACTCTCATCAGTATGTGTTACCACCGTTTGTTATCATCGTGTGTCTTCTACACCTCAGCATGATCATCGCCGTCATCATCATCATGCATCACTCTCATCAGTATATGTGTTACCACCGTTTGTTATCATCGTGTGTCTTCTACACCTCAGCATGATCATCGCCGTCATAATCTTTAATTTTTCATTTCAGAAACAACATCCGAACAGATCTTCACGTCTTTACTCATCAAGTGTGTAGTACAGTTAGAACTCATCCAGACAATCGATAACGTGGTGTTCTTTCCTGCTACCAGTCGAAAAGAAGACGCTGAAAACTGGGCGGCTGCCAAGGTAACACTAGCATTTTTGTAGTGCGTCTTAAGCGGCAATTTCATTGGCGATTTTACGGTACCAGATTACAGCCAATTCGCCGCAAATTCGACCATACTTACTTTCCAGTGAAAATCGCCGAGCTTGATTGAATTTGCAGCGACTTGGCTGCGATCCAACTTCGTAAAATCGGCTTTTACACGTGCGATTTAGGGTGCAGAATAGATAGAATCGATGATCAAGTCGCACGACAAAATTGCCAGTGTAAACGTGCCTTCGGTATGGGTCTTAGGTAAAGATAATTAAGGTTCACTGAATATTTTGTAAATGTCATTCCAGTGTGACAGTTTCTCTCGCGGTCGGGGAGACAGTTCAATTCCTTATGATGTTGGGATGTTTCAGTTCTTAAGCTCCAAGCAGCTTTTCTCGTTTGTCAAGTGCCTCGAAGACTCGCACCGATTCGCTATGTCTTTTAATTCAAACGACGAGCAACGGACGTTTCTAATGAAATCAGGTTAGAAAACGATGAGGTCGTTTGGCGTTACGTTTTTCCATTTCAGACCAAGCTTCATTCTAATCTCGAGAATAAGATTATTTTTAGTTGTATTGATATTCATGTTTTCTCATGCGCAACCGTTAAGCAAAGACAAAATACTCTAGGGAATCACACGTGGTCTGGATGGGAAAACGTTACGTGTTCAGCTTGCTATCGATATGGGTGAATGTTGTTTCCTTCCAATCACATTAGGAACCAGAATTGCTGCAACGAAGATATAATGAATTAAAAACCTTCCTAGATTTTTATTTGTTAAATAATGACATGACATAACAGTACACATTGGACAACCCCTATACATTTAAAAAAAAAACAGAATACAGCTTCTACTTTTTTTTGTTTGTTTTAGTCTTAAATAGAATAATATTGAAATGGCAGCGTGAAATTATCCTGATACTGTTCCCTATAGGGAGTCAGGATGGCATGGTGATAAAATGCTCGCCCCTCACCTCTGAGATCCAGGGTTCAAATCCCAGTCACCCCATGTGAGATGAGATGGACTGTATAGCGGCCACTGGAGGTGCCTTCACATGCTTTCAGTTTGACCCTGTTGAGCTGCGCAACTTCTGTACTTGAGGAATTGTGATGGTTATTAGCGATGATGAGTTTAGTGTTAAGAAGGTCATTTATTTATCATGTTTCTATATTAGGTTTTAAAGGCAAATCAAAACCAAATTTGCTGAAGCAAGAGACCTCCAGTTTAGCGTGTCTTCTTAGGATCTTATTTCGAATGTACTTGGATGAAAATAGAAAAGATGCTTGGCCTGAAGTAGAAGCAATGATAATCAGGTATGTCAGAAGGCCATGATTATTAGCCATAGGAAAAAATCTGGGTCAAGTTTGCGTTGCAGTGCATTTTGGGTACGAAATAGCCACCATCTTGGGAATGTCACCTGAAAACAGCCCACAATGCATTGCAATGCCAACTCAGATCATAAATTTGATTGACGAAAGACAAATCATGACTAAATGTTCGTCTACTTGTTTTACGAGGAAAGCGCCTGTGGTACTCGTCCCATAATTTAATTGAAAATTGATTTTTGCAGAGGAAAGAAACCTTGAGCAAACACCCTAAAAGCATAGGAGAGCTAACAAGCTACTCTGCCCACATACAAAGAGTCCTAGGATCAAACATTGCACACTTACCACTAGAGTGATGTGAGGCAGCACATTAGCCCCTATTAGGAGCTCTCTTTTAGCAGTGCATAAATCCTCCCATTGGAGTTTATCTGGATCCGCAGAAGAAAAAAGTGCTGGTCACATACGTGAGAGCAAGGGCTAAGGGCGTCCGCAATGCCTTTTCTGCTCGTCTTCATGGAATTTACTAACTTTGTATATCAATATTGTTTTTAGACTCTGCCGTGAATCACTATCATATTACTTGTCTCTTGAGTCATCTAGTCATCGTGAAGCTTGGAGCTCTCTTTTACTACTTTTCTTAAACCGGATACTAAGACTTCAAGACGACAGGGTAAGCAGGGTTGGGCAGTTGGGAATAAGATTAGAAAAGAACTTGAAAAGAAAAAAAAATTATAGAAAGTATATATATATATATATATCGGCTTTGGCTCTTGTTTCTAAGCTTGCTGCTTCTGAGCATGTTTATGCTACAGTACAGAGACATGTGCATGCTTTCTACATTTTTGCTTTAATAGACCTAAAAATAGGGAAAACTAAACCCCCCTAGCATCTTCTCCCCACAGTCCATGCTTTATGTAAACATTGTTCTTCTTCCAGTTTAAGGTCCATCTGAAGTCTTACTACCCGATGTTATGTGACCTGATGTTACTGGACATGAAGATTGAACTGAGAACTGTACTTCGTACCATGTTCCAGAGAATAGGACCAGTGTTTGGTATCTGTGACTCTGAACACTCCAGTTAACCGATTAACTATCAATCAATGATGGTACTGTAATTAATTGATTTATCAATCTATGTAAGACATCACCTTGCACTCTCCCCACCCCTGAGTTCCAATGGTCATTGGTTGAACAAGGCTGGGCATTAGCGATTCCTACAAAAGCTGTTCCAAACAATTAGATTTTTCTGTCAGCTCATCAGGGAGTTGTTTTACATGTTTTAGATAGAATGATATTAGATGAACAGACGTATTGGTAACCATGGTAATTTGTGAAATAGAATGGCCGATTTTTTTAAATCATCGCCTTTCAGAATTATCAAGGGTTTACTTCACTGATTGGTTCAGCAATGCAACGATGCAGATTTACAAGTATTGAAGTACACCATGTTGCCAAATCCCTTTTAGAGTATTTGGGATACCTGTGGTACGATGATAAATTCTAAATTCGGCAGAAGACAGGAGCAACCCTGCATAGTAGTCCTTTTCTTATAACAATAAAATAAGCACTTGCAATAATTCTTGGTAATCAAGCAAATACACACGATCTTACATTGATTCCAAGGTATTGAACATTATCATATCATGGTCCCGACCGTTGCTATGTCACACAAATTAGCTCAAAATATAAAGCTTCGATTGTGGAAAATTTATTATAAATGGTTTCAGTTGTTTAACGTCCAGTGAAAATCAAATCAAGTTACCTCAGAATCCTTGTAGTACTCTTGTCTTGTAAAGCAACATTTGAATTTAATTCCACTGGAAAACTGCTGCAACTGATTGTCCAAGTTGGAACTATGAATTATCTACTTTCGCATACTCCATAATGATTTGCGCCTTTGGGTAAACAATTTAAAAAATTGTCTAAAAATGAAATGTTTTTCAATTGAATGTACACTATACCTGCTTTTGTCTTTACAAACCTGATTATCGTTTTTTTTTTTTCGAGTTAATTTTGCGTGTATAGAACAGCAAGAGGTTAAGTTACAGTCAATGTATCAGTAACTTACAAAGCAGTATTTAAAACTTGCTTTAAATTCTAAACAATACTGTTTCTTACTTCTGAGGTATTTTCAGGATTGTCTGATCAGCCTTCATCGCTGCATATGTGCGTTTTTACCCCCAAAGCCTCAAAGTATTATGGGTGTGCAACAGAAGTTGAGAATATAACACAACTCACTAATAATAAATTACAAATAATTATCTGACCCAATAATCCTTTGTGAACAGCAATAAACTGCACACTATGAATTGTGGGTTCATTCAATAATGCATGCTTAGTCGTCATTGATAGTCTTTTTAAAAGCAACTCACTCCAAATGACAGGCTGTAAAACAAAAGGTTATATGGCCCATTACTGTAGAGAATATTCATTTGTAAATTTAAAAGAACTAAATAAACAACAAGACCAAGATAGTTATGGTTTATTGAACTGAAATAGTCACAATAAAGGAACTAGCAACAGACAAACAACTTCCTGGTCCAAAACAAAAAGCAGTTCCTGTTTCTATTTGTCTAAAGTTTCAGGTGGTTTTGTAAGCAGCTGGACCCGGAAATACAAAATAACATACAGTCAAAGTTCTATTGGATACAATTGAATTGGTTTCCAGATGTGGAACTTGATTTCCTCAGCAGGGTTTTCTAACATCCGTAACCAATATTGATAGACTTTGTAAATGACAATTACTTTCCAAAGAATTTAAGTGAAGAATTTATGTCCAAAGGGATTATGGGATTGAATGAGGGGAATGCAAGATTGCTGGATGGCAGTCAGATTACTTGTCAACAGCTTGGTGAAAATTAGATGTGACCTTAGTTTGGAAGTCATAATAAGCTCATTTCATTACGTAAATTTGAAAGTAAAAAAAAAATTGCGAATATAGGTTTTGCACCATCACATGCTGGCGCCCATGATGTAGAATTGCTTTTCATAGATTTCGAGTGCATGTCGAGATAAAGTCAATTAAGCCGTATTCTAAATTAAGTACAAAAGATTGATCCAAAAATCCTATGTACAAGAAGACAAGTTATGCATCTTGCTCTACTCCACCCCTTCCCTTCTCACTCCTTACTGTGGAGGGGAGGGGTGGGGAGAGAGGATGGATTGTGATAAGACTCAAGTTTAGTTTGGTAGGAAAGGTATACAAATTACTCACCTCCCTTCCCATTTGTCTACTTAATAAAGGTGTCCAAGGGGTCAGGTGGCAGAGAAGAGGATGGATAGTGTTAGGACAGGTATACAAGGGTATGGGTGGTGGTCAATAGCATTCTACAGTCTAGTTTCAGTCTAGTTTAGTCTGGTAGGAAAGGTACATGTGGCCTTCCTTCAAACAGACTAGACACCACTGCTGGATCATAGATAGTAGACAAGTCACCTGTTTCATGATCATTCTTGGCTACCTGACGTAGAATGCGTCTCATAATCTTGCCTGATCTGGTCTTTGGTAGGATTGGTGCATTTTGAATGACATCAGGTGTGGCAAATGGACCAATCCTCAGACGAACTATAAAATACCAAAAACATCATATTCCTCTTACTATGAAGTTTTCAAACTTTTAAGTTTAACTGGTCCACGGAGGTTATGCTCTTATGCTTGAAAAAAAGCCCCTGGAACATTTGCCTTGCACCTTGTTTTTGCTTGCTCTTTATTCACACTTATCTAGATTCAAGATATGGTCTAACAACAAGAGTGGTTCTGTGTGAGTGCAGAGGCAATAAGATTCTTACCTTTTAGCTTTAGTTCTTCGATAAGCTCTTCCCTCATCTCTGCATCCTATATGAGGACAAAGTATCAATTCTGTGTGAGTGAGAGCACTTGTGTGATTCTTTTTAGCATGGTTTTCACTTGTGATAGAATCGGAGTTGGAAGAAGCTTATGATTAAGTCAAACCAGGAAATGGAGTAGGGATTGGAATCAAGCACAACAGAATCTGAATGAGAAAGTTAATTTCTTTGCCTTGGCTTACAATAGACCATTTGCAGGACACAATCACCTGACTGTTCCTGGATGGCAAAAAATTCACACTTCCTTCATTTAAAGAACTTTTTCTGGATTTTAATGTCATATCCAAAGTCTTTTTCAAAGTGCTTTTCTTCCCTTGTAACATTCTTTGGATGTCAAGATATAAAGAATTTTAGAGTTGAGCAGAGCCTTCCCCAAGGGACTGAATTGATATGTTATCAAAGTGATATCAGCATGGGACTTTTTAATGCATAATAATGTGGCCCATTACATTGCATGAACTGCTCCTGAATTTGATTTCCATCACAAGTTAAGAATCCGGCTTTAGGAAATAGTCATAGTAATAGACATACCTCCATAAGTGATACAAAACAGTAGATTCCTTCGCCCTTTTCTTTATGAGGACATGAAACCTAGGTGAAACAATCAACGGTCGGCAGTAAGTAAGTTAGAGGTACATTATTGGATAAGAAATTGAGCCAATAGGATTTATATATTTATTTGAGGACGAAAGTGTTGGGTAACTATTGGTAACTATTTGGGTAATCTAACAGTGACTGCATAGATTATAAAATAGTTTGATAGAATGACTGATATTCAGCTGCGTATCCCCTGACTGTATGGTGAAGAAAAATGGATCAGAATGATGTTTTCAATATGACTGGTAACCTACCACAGCTGCTTCACTAACATCATCATGTTCAACAAGTGCACTCTCAATCTGAGCAGTGGACAAGAGGTGACCAGACACATTCATGCAGTCATCTGTACGTCCTGTCACCCAGAACATCCCGTTGTCATCTCGCTTACATCCTAACACAACAGAAGAACATATATACTTTTAGCATTAACATTTTCTAATAAATAAGAAATTTAGATGCGTTAGTTGGTACCAATGATGCAAGCAAACAAATGACGATGGTGATGATAGTGATGGTGATGATGGTGGTGGTGATGATGATGTTAGTGATGATGGTGGTGGTGCTGGTGATGATAATTATAGTGATGATGATGGTGGTGGTGGTGATGATGATAGTGAAGATGATGATGGTGATGATGATGATGGTAGTGAAGATGATAATAGTGGTGCTGGTGATGATGATAATGACAGTGATGATGATGACGATGGTGGTTATGATCAGGGGCGCATCCAATGGATCCCTGAGGAATTCACTTTATATAAAATGTTAAACATTGAAAAAATATCATGTAAATATTATTAGGAAAGAATTCCTTTGGGGAGGGGGTGGTTATGTGAACCCTGTGACCACCCCCTGGAAGCACCGATGATGTTAGTAACAAAGGTGATGATGATGACTGTCTATAATACAGTGTATATCTTACTCACCATCACCGGTCAGATAATAGCCTTTAAACTTGGAAAAGTAGACCTTTTCAAATCTATGGTGATCATTGTAGATTGTACGGGCCATGCCAGGCCATGGACGCTTGAATGCCTGGAAAGATGTACAAACATCAATCAAACATTATGTCAATCAATTGATCAACACCATTAATTTGATTGACATATATAAAGCTTTTAAAATGAAGCTACCAATACCTGATATACAGCCCTACCCTGACTAATTAGATCAGCCCAGAGGTTATTTCAGGGTCCATCAGTCAGTGAGTTGGCAGTGCCCTGACTCAGATCAGCCCTGAGGTTATTTCAGGGTCCATCAATCAGTGCCCTGACTCAGATTAGCCCAGAGGTTATTTCAGGGTCTATCAATCAGTGTGTTAGCAGTGCCCTGAATCAGATTAGCCCAGAGGTTATTTCAGGGTTTGACCTGTGAGTTAGTCGTGTCTTGACTTAGATCAGCCCAGAGGTTATTTCAGGGTTTGAACTGTGAGTTATTCATACCCTGACTTAGATCAGCCCAGAGGTTGTTTCAGGGTTTGATCTGTGAGTGAGCCATATCCTGACTTAGATCAGCCCAGAGGTTGTTCCAGTGAACAATCAGTGAGTTAGCAATGCCCTGAATTAGCCCAGAGGTCCCCAGAGGTAGTTTAAGAGTTTAAGAGCATTGACACCCACCAGATATCCTTCACAAGGACCTTCCATCTCCTTTCCTTCCTCACTGATAACCACTGGCTCAATACCAAAGAATGGAAATGTCTACAATTAAACAATAATCATTAGTACTTCAGCTACGATCTTCAGCTATTCTTCAATGGGGTCTCCATGGACTTTTTCTAGTGGGGGTGCACCATCCAGGATTTTCGTCTTAGGAGGGGCGCACCCTTTACTTACTAACACCAATAATGGAGATATGCGCTCATTTGAGTGAGTGGGAGTGCACTTCCCCTGCACCCCTTGCCTAGATCCACCCCTGCTACTTATCATCTATACTTACTGTTGCACCTGGCCTCATGGGTGTGGCTCCTGGCATAGGTGTGATTACATGACCCCCCTGAAATAAAAGAAAAATATTGATTTATTCATAAAAGCTATTATTCATATGATTTCTTATTAGCTACTGTATGTCTTTATGATTTCAATTTTAAAGGAGTGGGCCTGCATAAAGACATTTAAGGAATTTTCTAGAGGACCTAAAGAGTTTGATGAGTTTGGACTTGAAAACTTTATTTATCAGAAAGAAGAATGCAAAAGATTACTACATTTCGAAGTCATCCAATATCATTATCAAGTGGAATATCTGGATGAAAACAATTTTAAATCCAGGAGTTATTCAAGAATTTCAGAAGAAGTGTGAACGATATTTCTATTTAAATCCTTTCATCTTCCATCAAAGAGTGTTTGCAGTTTTTGCTGTTTTCTAGGATTTTAATTGGCTGATTTTTTTTCTCACGCAATGTGATTGGTCTGGCAGTGCATTGCCTTGTCACAACCCTGACATTTTCATACGAAAACTGCACTAGTTAAAGAATACTTACAGTCTCAGTTTGCCAGTAAGTATCCACTATGGAGCATTTCTCATGACCGACAATATGATAGTACCACAGCCATGCCTCAGGGTTAATAGGTTCACCTACTGTACCAAGAATTCTCAGACTACTGAGATCATGCCTGTGGTAGAAGGGAGGATAGCAATGGGAGGATTAGAAGAGTTTAGCAGCCTCCCATCCCCTTACCACTTTTCAAAGGACTTTATGTGAATCATTTACTATTTTTTAATAAGGTTCAGCATGGGTATTATGGGTGGCATTCACGGCTAATACGATGCCTTTCACCGCTGTGAGTCCAATGGGTCGGTTTGCTGGTTTGTGTCATGCGGTGGCCACATGTAAATTGAGTTTCTTTGATGTGTTGTTTACTCCTATGCTACGAGGGTTTTCTCCAGGTTCTCTGGTTTCCTCCCTCCGTAAAAATCAAAATGTGAGTTGAGCATTGTGTGAATAGAATCTTGAATGAAAGTGCCTAGTGCTTGTGAGAGAAAAGTGTCCCCAATTAGTGCGAAAACGGCTAGACACTTCAATAAAGATATTTATTTTATTTCATTTTTATAATCATTCCCTATATAGAATGAAAGCAGATTACTAGCAGTGACTTTTTTAAGAGAGAATTTTCTTCCACTGAATTACTGAAATCATATTTGGAAGGAGGAAAACCAGAGAACCTGGAGAAAAATCTCACAAGGTACAATAAAGAACCAGCTTTACCCACTTAAACCTCCATGTTAGGGGATTAAAAGTGGGTCACATTGGTAAGAGGTCTCATCACCCCTATGCCATCCATAGCAAAAGAACTAGTTAGTTATGTTGGTTGATAATAATAAGATACTAATGACAATTTTTTGTAATATTTTTGTTAAATCAAACAAGATGGCAGCTATCAAGATGTGCATAACTAGGCCTTATTCATCTTGGTGCAATGTTTTCTCATTAAAGACTATGAGATATTCTCTCGAGATTCTTGTTTGTTTTTGTATATCCATTATTCTTGTGTATTCCAACCATTAAACAAACTGACAAATACTCTAGCTGGTGAATAACACATGGTTTGTAATGGGAAAAACATTGCACCAAGATGGATATTAAAGATCGATTGGGACCAAAAGAAGTTCACTAGTTTATACTTACTTCTTGATTTCATGCTTGAACTTCATCAAAGCCCTGATTGCTGTTGGTGCAGTGTAGAACTTCTGGACCTTGTATTTATCGACAATTTCCCAGAAACGACCCGCATCGGGGTAGAATGGAGTGCCTTCAAACTAAACAGACAAGGTATGCATGTTAATGTCTGACTATGCCTAATCCTTATTATTCTATATTTAATTCTACACAGGGTTCGTGCTACATTTTTGTTTCAAAATTCAAGGACTTTTTAAGCACTTTTCAAGCATAAAAATTCGATTTTTGTATTAGAATGTGGTTTAAACATTAATTCAATGTTAAAGTGCAGCTAATTCAGCCGGGACCACGTCCACCAATAAAAAATAGGCAACCAACCAGTAACCAAGCACCAACCAGAAACTCTTCAATCATTGTTAATGGTTATTTTTTTAAAGAGGAAAGTTAGAAATTGCAATAAGTTTGCATTAAATTCAAGGAGTATTCCAGGAGTTTTGGCATTTTCCCCTATTTTCAAGGGGATTTCAAGTGCCCTTAAAAACGTGTTTTCAATTCAAGGACTTTTCAAGGATTTCAAGGAGTAGCACGAACCCTGCAGTATGCAACAAAATGAAATTACATTCATTCTTCTTCCTAAACCAATACAACATTCTTTTTCAATGTGTATGTAGAGTTGATTGATTTGGGGATTTCCCTGATTTCTCTGATTATACTTGAGCATGATGGTGAAACTGGCCTGAATGCACACCCCTCCCCCTCACAGTGTAGTGCTGTAGCGTGATACACAGAATGCTACATAGAAAACACGATTCTAAATTATACCACAAATATCCATTAGATTTCGATAAGTCTTAATATAAATAATAAAGTTGCTATGAAACCTACCAGCACACTTGTCGCACCCATTGCCATGGGGCCATAGGTGATGTAACTATGACCAGTAATCCACCCGATATCCGCTGTACACCAGTATATCTCACCAGGGTGGTAATCAAAGGTATATCTGACAATCAAATCATCAATTATAAGAAAATGCTTTCATGGTCCAAAAACACTTTCCAATATACCCAGTGACTAACTTAGTATAATAATAATTAAAAAGTGGAAAAGATGGGTTGGAAAATGAGTAAATGAATTTTTGGGCCTCTAAGTTACAGAAGTAGATTATTGAAGGATACTTGCATGAAATTTACATTCATTCCACATAAAGTTGGGGTTCTATAAGCTTTTGACAGTAGGGAAACAGGGAGAGAAGTTGAAAGAAGGTCCCCCAATTTTTCAACAAGCCTCCCCAGTTATAAAATATAAGCTAAATCTAAAATTTATTTTGATTCAACACTCAGGTCTAACAGGTTTTGCAATCCACTTGAAAGAGTACTGATATATTGAATTAGAATTTAGAAGATAGTTTTTGTGGAGTGAGGACAAAAAATAACAGAGAACCTAGAGAAAAATCCCTTATAAGTGCAAGAGAGAACCAACAACGACTGAGCTACTCACACATGACATTGAGCCCTGTAGGACTTGGGACAGGTCAGTACTGCTCACTACTACTGTTATTGGTGATACCCTTCATTAAATGAGTGATTGATGTGGAAGCAAGAGGTTTTTTTCACTTACTTAAAAGTGAGTGCTGTATAAAGCATGTAGCCACCAGTTGTGTGGGTCAATCCTTTTGGCTTTCCTGTTGAACCACTGAAGTAATGATAACATACCATTAGATTAACAAATTATCAATATTGCATTCAAATCATTTGACATCCATTTTCAGGTGTGTATGCAGGGCTGTTTCAAAAGTGCCAACTGAAGTCCCCTGTCTCTCTCTTCCTTTACGAATGATACAAAATAAATATAAGTCTTTCTCAGTAAAAACATTACACTATAGGTGAATATATAATTATATCATTGTCTGAGTAACTATTGGTGTATAGATGTAGTATTATACTGTACCTTGTGTATAACATAAAGAGAGGGTCTTCGGCATCCACCCAGACTGCCTCATGGTTGTCACTTGCTGTTGCCATCAAGTCATGGTACCAAAAGTCTACATTCTCTTCAAATGGGGTCTTGAGGGGAAATGAATTTGTGTTTAGAAATTGTCATTGTGTTATAGTTGAACCAAGCATTATTGCCAGAGATGGGCAGGAAGTAGAATATGTAATAAATAAATGAACAAATGAATAGATGAAGGTTAGAGGGAGAGATGGATTAGTGGATGGTAGAGTGAATAGAGGAAAGGATTTAATGTATAAATGGGTGGATAGGCAGATTCAGTTGGGCAGATCAATGAATAGAAGAAAGAAAGAGTAGTGATGAAGATAAAAATGGATAGATAGGTAAAAGGATGAATTGATAGATGGATGGATGGCTGAAAAAAAAAATCTAGTGGGGTGAATACAAATTAATGATGCTTACACTCAAACTTTTACAAGGTCGTTTAGGAGGAGGACTGTCATTTTCAGCTGGTTTGGTTGCTCCAAGATGTTGGACTACGATGCAGGTTTCAACTTTGAATTCACTAAACAAAATATTATAAAATTCTATCAACAAAATATACATTACAGTGCTTTATCATTGTGTGACCTACTGACTCAAGATGGCTGGCACTCTGGCTTCGGTCAATCAAACTCACAATGGGACGAGCTCATTCCGATCTGAACAAGCATTATTGCTTACTATCAATCATGTGACTTTTTGGAGTTGACTGGGAGGCAAACAAGCAGTTTGCTGGGGGGCAACTAGCGGATGCTAAGTCAAAACATATTAAAATAAGTCCTCAAACTATTGTATTTGACTATTTTCACGACATCAAACCAGAAAATGAGAGATCAAAACAACCTCCAGGAATTCTACAAGCCATCATAAAAGAGAGATTACCCAAAGTAATGTCTATTGATAGCAACCTATAATAAAATTACCAGCCCAACCAATGAGAGACAGCTGCTTCATGCCTTTAAATGGACATTGAGGTATTTTGATTCAATTTTGGTTAATTATTCATCTTCCCTACCTCTTCATGAAAATAAGAATCATCAAGGTATTTTCCCTAGAAAGTGACAAACTCTTTGATTTACCTTTTAGCACAGATTTCCTTGGCATCATCAGAAATCTCTTTCAAGTTAATCATTTTAAGACCCCTATATGAACCATCTGTGAATATGGGATCAAGAAATGAAACAAAATTAGAATATGACCAAGTTTTTCAGTCGTCCATATGACTGGGAAATGTACAGGTGTGCTTTCAATTTACCCAAAAAAACACAGGACATTCCGGTTGGAAACACAAACTGTATGTATCATTCTGATCTGAAAGTTGGAAAAACTCAGTCTTGAGATTAAGGTAACCCATTTTCCCTGCTTTATTTGGTTCTTCCAGTAGACGCATGTAACGTTTGTTGGGCATTTTCTGTTCTTTTCTTAACATTAGCATTATAATTATTTCCAATCTGGATGGATTGTTTTAAATGGAAAAGTACTATCTTACAGCATGCTGCTGCTATAACATTCATGCTTCTTATTGTCTTTTAGTAATTCATCCAATCAAAGTGTTGTTTTATACTGTTCACATGACCTTCATACAGTTTATGAAATCTTTCTATGTCATCAACTGTACTCTTTTGTTTACCTGCAGTAAGCAAAACCTTGCATTTCGAATCTAAGATCCTCTCGGCCAATGAGTGAGCAGAAAACCCTCCAAACTGTTTCAAATATAAAAACAAACAAGGATGAAAAAATGAAATGCGCTGACTACAATCTTATTCTTGTTGCCAAATAATACTTTTAATATAGGCTTGGTGAATAGCTATTGCAAACAATGATGCACACACTCATACTATACACTTCACATGCTCTCTATCTAACAATACACTTTTCACACTGATGTTATATGACATAGGTCACACAATATGACATAGGTCACACAATATTACATAGGTCACATAATATGACATGTCACAAAACATATCAGTTACACAATGACATAAGTGACAGAAATCAGTCACACAATATGACATGGGCACAAAATATGACAGGTCACACAATATGACATGGGTCACACATTATAAGCATTGGTCACACAATATGAATGATGATTCTAGTAAAAAACTCCATGATATCGTAATGTGAATTATAAATACATTTGGAACTTCAACTCACCACGATGGAATGGACAGCTCCAATCCTTGCACAAGCCAGCATTACAACAACTAGTTCTATAATCATTGGCATGTAAATGGCAACCCTATCACCTTTCTCGACCCCTAAAAAGTACAATGTTGAAGACTAATGACACAACTGACAGTCTCAAACAGAAACCATGACAAAAAATAACGGCTGCTTAGTTGCTGGTTTTTATGACTGGCCAAATGGTTTTAGCTTGGTAATACCTCATTTCTAGCCCAACATTACTGCTCCAGGCATAGATTTGACAGAACGAGTTCCAATTGCTGGCCATACATTTTTTAATAGATGACTAGCCATCACTTTTGGCCCTGCAAACATGCTAAGCAAATATACATTTTATGTTATAAATAATCATACCTTTGGCACATAGTACATTAGAAAACTTGCAAACATCCTTGAGCAGTTCCCTGTAGGTAATCTTTCTTTCATCGCCTGGGAAATTCCCCTCCCTGATAATAAAAATACACAAATTATTATTTAGTAATGATTAAATGAATCATGCATGATTATAATGAGCAACAACCAAGTAGCATTACTTCATAATATAAGACTCGGAACTAACTTTGCAATGACTGTGAAAAACTTAAATCACAGGGCCTGGTTGTAGGAAGGGTGGATAGCGCTATCCAACAAATATATTTTATCCAGTGTATAAATTTATTGGATAATTGAGCATTGATTTAACCCAGGATACTGGAATGTTATCAGAGATATGGCCTGCCCTGGCATCCTAACTGAAAGTATGATTTCTTAGGATACTGAATTAGAAAAATAAAATGTGTCCTTGCTTTATTACCCATTTAAAAGATTGGTTAGCACATTACCTGTCAATGTGTATAGTTCCAGAAATTATCCCTCCCCCCCCCTTCCCCAGAGGAATTTTGAATATCCAAGAGGGTGACGTGGGGTGGTCAAAGAAATAACAAAATATTATTACAGAGTTTTTGTAAGGAAAAAAATTGGAATTTCTGGAGGTAGGGAGTGTGGGGGAGGGGAATGGGGGAGGGGGGTATAGGTAATTTCTGGAACTGCACAATAGATGATATCAGCATGAATATCAATATTCTGCTTACGGTTTTGATTATAAATGAGTAATGGATATTTTCAAATATCAAATGCAGTATGCTTACATACAGTCAATGGCTGTAAGGGATTATTACAAGTACTCATTTTTATCCAAAAACAGTTATTGAAATGGAATATACTCCTAAAGGAAACAGCACAAGCCTTGTGTGTATATTTAAAAGTGCAATTTCAAACATTTACTTATTTCCTTTATTTGAAAAACTTCATTATTTAGAGCTGTCTAAAATAATTGGTAAATGTAAATGAAAATATGTTAATTATAAAAACTGATAGACAAACTGATAAAGATATTGAGGAATATGAAAGTAGCCAACGTTATCTTTCGCGTATGGCCGGCCACCCCTCCCATACTACCAAGTACTCTCAACTCACTTCAAAGATCACATTTCATTCATTGTCTTACCAAACCACGCGAGACATCACACCACTCAATACAAATCCAATCCTTTTACACTTACAACTTAAAAAACATTTAACAAGAAAAAATAATAATTACATTTCGTTGTTGGTAAGAAAAAAATGGTTATTTTTTTATTTAGGGACGCCGAAAGAACACTTTGTTTTTGTTTCAAAGTGTAAACTTTGAAGTTTATCTTATTGTACTACGGATTTTATCTCAGCATATTTCATGCAAACCTTAGAAGGACTTATTCGAGGGGGAATTGGGGGGAATGGTATAGCTATAAGGAGTTTATAGAGATAGAGTCTGTTTTGGTAAGGTTCCACGTCACTAGGTTTATTGAAAGGCTCGATGGGTTTGTCTACAAAAACGCACGAACTAAGCTTACAACATTTATGATAAACACTTTAATACCCACCAGTAAAACGCCACAGTGTCTGCTAAGCCGTTCTTAACGTGTCTATCCAGCAAATTATAACATATATTAGTCTTTGCTCCTTCCATCCATTTTATATCCACCTGGCCTTTGTTTAAGTCAAAGTTGTAATTCAAAAAGTTCTCGGGTTTTGGCGGGACTTGCCAATGAAATTCTTTTGCTACATCTCCCCAAAAACCTGCCGGATCTTCCAGAGACCTTTTGTACATGGAAGCATATTGCTCCATGCTTGAGATATGTGCAGATTTTTTGTTCTCTTCCGTTGGGTAAAACCATCCTTCTAGTTCCTTTGCGTGCTCGGGTGATGCAGCCGCCATCTTGATGTCTCCACGACCAATAAGGAAGAGCATTAGGGAGGGGTAGGTGAAGACAAAAGTAGCCACCTAAGGGGGAGGGGCCAGCACGTATTTCTCGACTCCAGCTCTCCTAGTTTCCGATACAACAAAAGCGCTTTCATCATATTTAATCAAATCTTTTTTGAAGACAGCTTTCAAGCTATTTAGAATATTAATAAATAATGATAATAAAATTAAATAAAAATGAATATGATGAAGAAATTATTTATAGAACCCTTGATCCACTAGGCCTTTTGTTTCGTTCTGCTCAAAGAAAATAGAGTGCTTTTAGTCTCACTGTTGAATAGTTAGATAAATTAATCTAGCTTAGATAACTATTTAGTTGACGTCACCTAAAATAGTAAAAGCGCCCCAAATAACGGACATGCTAATCCGGGGGTTGTTTTACCAGAGAATGAGTGATAGACATCCATTTGTATCATCGTTTCTCCCCCTGATCTCAGTAGCTGTTTAATCGTAGTTTCAAATATAGGTGACGTCAGCAAAAATAGTAAATAACTTATCTAATTTAGTTGACGTCACCTCTTCAACAGTGAGACTAAAAGCACTCGTATCCAATTCTAAATGTTTCATTCTGTTTAAGAACTGGTTAAATTAATTTCGAACTAATATTCATGCTGGGTCTTTTCTTCTATTTCGAACAAGAAGCTTTCCTTTTCTTCTGTAGTTATGAGGAAGTGTTTGGTTAAACTTAGTGTATGTCGTCACAAAGTGAACGACGAACCATAAAGAGTTCATCTGCATGGTATAGAAATCACGAGGACCTCAGTGTACCCTCAAAGGTAGAAAGCCTTAGAAAAGAAAATAAAGTAATAAATACCACAAGTTTGCTCTTTTCATTTGGAACTTACTTTTATCAATTCCATAAAAAAATATATAAGAATAAATTTGATGTCAAGCTCAGAAAATAAATAAGACTTTGTGGGATTTATTTACTTTAGCCCTAAGGGCAAACGTCGAACTTTGTATGCACCGAACTTATTTACATCGAAGAATACCGCCTCATTATCACCTGATATCCATTGTTTTTAATGAGTTCGGTGCATGGAAAGTTCAACGTTGCCCTAGGCCTAACAGTGCGAATTGAAAAACCTCGAACGCCTACAAAAATTTAAAGAATGTTCAATAGCCAACCAGAAGCGTTATTTATATTATCTTTCCGTTATCTCTAATAAAAATTCTTTTATATTAAAATTTCTGATTCCTTAGAGAATACAGAAACAATAGTCATAATTAAAGAACAAAAGCAATGTGAAAAGGATTATGGTCTACAGACGGGGGTAAAACGTCATCTAGTCCAGGCGCTGAACCCTCTCCTTTGCCGCTCCGCTTTTGTTTTTGGGCTTCCTGTGTCCCTACAGAACTTCAGAACATCAATTTTTAAATTAAAATTATTAAAATTTAAAAAAACAAAAAAAACGATTGATATTTTTAAAGAATTTTATTTTATCTTGATTAATTCATATTCTTGGTAATCAACATGGTAGAATAATCACAAAACATCTGTGAACCAATATCTAAATGGGTTTTATGATAGTTATTTCTGGTAAATCAGTGTCACAGATATACTATGATTATTTTTTTATACATCAGCGGTGCAGAGCTATGTTACAATGCAAAATATATAAATACAAAAACTTAGGAAATAAATATACAAAACAAAATTTTTTTTGCATCCTTTGTTTAAGGATAACTAGAGGGGCAAGCCCACTTAAAATCAGCAGAAATCTTATTCGTTTGTTTGTAGTGTCAATTTTTAGCTCACTATTTTCAGTTCTAGATCAAAACGTTTAAAATCACTGGATTGTTAGCTGGTAGATATGGTCTTTGCACTGTACCATAAGGTTATTAACCTCAATGTAAGAACTGCTAGTATATATAAAATTAATATTCTGATTGAATGATGACATTGTTTTGTCCACATATTACAATGTCAGACTTACATATCTTTATATACCAAGCTCACCTAATTATACTATGTTCGATATGAATTAATGCTGACTTTAAATGAGCTGTTGCAGATTTTCTTGAAAAATAATAGAAATGCTATACATTCCCTAACATGTGGCTGCAAAATCTGGACACTCTTTTTTTAACCCAACTCACTGTGTCAAGCATGCTCTTCCTATATCTCATATTCATTCCCTGCATCGATAATTCCTAAATATTCTACATGTCAAATTATTTTCACTAGGATTTTGTGCATTCTGTTGGGTCCAGCCAACAAGATAAATTCAATTTTCAATATTGATTGTAAAGATAATCAGGGCCCATCAATTGGTATAGCATTCTTATTACTTGTATCTAAGCTACTAAAGACCACGAATCAAGCTATTTTTATCCATGTTGTACCATAGTGCGTAATCACAGAACAAAGTTGATTTTATTATGCTTTAGAATGGAAAAATTGGAAAAGCCTACCTAGCTAAGAATAGTTCTACACATCTAAAAAGAAAAGATGTGTTTTTACTTATCCTGTGAATAGGCATTTCTTCAATTGCACTAGAGAAAAAGGCAAAGAAACTATACATATGCCAGTGTATACTAAACTAATGGAGTGAGCTGCATTTAACATGTGAAATGAAGAATGCTAGTTAACATGTAATAGTCAAATAGACATGCACAATGAAATTAGGATGAACTAATGCATAGAAGCATAATATTTTTTTCACAGGTTTAGTGACTATATATGTTCTTTCCAAAAAGTTACCATAGTTTGAAGAACTCAAAGCAACTCATGATCCATAAATTTACTAGATGCAGCTAGCTATATATAGCAATATGATATACAATGCTGGCAGATCTTGTCATCTTTCCCTTTTTGATTCATACAATTGCAGAAACATTCACAAGATAGAATTCCAAATTGGTTTTTGCAACTTGAACAGAGCAAATATTTATAATTCTTTCATAGAAAATATTGTAAGAATGGGGAAAAAACAGCAGCGTTAAAAAGATTTTTTCCCCTTACATTGATTGATTAGAAGCCCCTAATTTGCCACCCCCCTCCCCCAAGCAAGTCGTAATATATCCATCCCCCCCCCCCCCCCAAAGCTGTAATATATCCATACAAAGGTACAAGCTTCAAAATCATATCCATAGGCAGGACTATAGGACCTTCACTAAATAACATTATATTTCTAGCTAGTCTGACATTTGAGATGCAGACTTTTTATAGACCCTTTCAATAAATCCCACAATGCCTCATTTTCTGGACTTGACATAAAATGTATTCTTTCGAAATCTTTTATTATTGAAATTGAAATGAATAAATTTGTATCAAAAGCAGAAAACAAAGCATTGTAGGATTCTTTTAGGGGAATTAATGGTTGGAACTACAATGGATAAATAAAGCATAAAAAGTTGGAATAATGACAAATGTAAGAAATTGGTATTATGGAATACTTGTAATATTTTTCAAGATATCACTAAGTCATCTTGAACAACCACTTTAGAATTTCACACCTTTGTAACTTAATACTATTGCAGGCTTCAAACCATTACATATTTGCAAGCTATACTGCAACAGTATAAGATGAGTAAGAATAAATTGTTAAGTTGCAGTTGATTCAATTTCCATTGTCATTAAAATGCCTATCAATTTCATAAAAGTCTTTTCTCAAAACTAGCCAGTATTTACATCACGTTTGTGGTGTTGGTATGAATATTTTATAGATGACAACTAATCACTTTAAAAAATTGGATGAATCTGACTTTGTGCACATCCGGGATGGATTGTGAAATGGGACAGAATTAAGCCAACAAACAGCATTCAATGTATTTGAATTTTCCATCACCTTAGAATTCATTGAAAGTCTTGTCTTGGCGATCAATCCATCCTTTCCCTCTCCCACCTTTGGTTTTAAAAAGGTTTGGTACCCTAGAACATTTTCTACACATCCACACCCATCCTTGTAGCACTGTACATCCAAGCACAGTAAGCCCAAATAGCACAAACGATTAAGAATTTTCTTTTCTCTAGAGCAAAAAGAATGGAAATAAACATGAAAAACTTAGGACTATTCTAAAACTTGTATTGGCGCGATCATGTTTAATGCACTAGACTAAAAGGTGATACTTGTGTATCTAATCTAAGAAGCTATGCTAGAGAATAATAATGGCACAGAAGGAAAAGATAATTAAACAGCTGTAACATTTGAAGCAACTGAGGTCTATTCATAAGTTGGAAATATCAAGACCTTTCAGTAATTAAGTTGTCAACAGGTTGGACAAATGAGAAATTGTTACCACAGTTGTGGAGAGCCGGCCTTGTCTGGCTGAGGTGCAACCCCAGATCTACAACACAACCAAGTCATAACTATTAGTACAGCAATGGCAAAAAATGCAAATTATAAAAATATTCGTTGTCAGGACAAAATAGTGTTTTTCTTGGGGGGACAGGGGAGGGGAGTGTTTCTAATGGATGTTAATCAAACTGCTGATTTCTTAAAATCTATCCCCATAATGATCATTAAACATTTTTGAGTTGTCTATTTACCTCTGAAAACTCTTGTACGATGGTGATGCCATGTTTATACACAGTGGAACAGAGTTTTTCTGTCTCTCCAAAATAAATTTATAAACAGATTCTGAAACATAGTGATACAATACATTAATAAAACCATTTTATAGACTACATCAAAAGCTTATATGTAAGGGAATACTAACCTTTTACCCTTGGGATTGTGTTCAGATTCACCTCATAACTGTCATCAAATAGCTTGGGATTTGCAGGCTCAAATTCTGAATTGATGAAAAGTTAATGATTATTGGTTGTGTTTTTTGTTTTGTTGTGCCACTTCTGTGATAGTAGAACTGGTAAGTGAGTGAAAGGGAATGATGCATTCTCTGGGTTGAAATATATAACTATGATTAGGTCTATTGAGTTGCAATATATGTTGTCAAAGGCAATAGGAGAAAGGCCATTCTAAGATCCAACAATCTCTGGAATGACTTGTTTCTGCTTCTCATTCTTGTCAAGAACACTTCCATGTCAGAATGACCTATCGACGATGACAACATTTATTGTAATAGGTGTATAGACCTTTGAAACTCTAAAATGGCTTGATGTAAACCAATAGTTTGACTTCTCTCCTATTTTGAGTACATAAAAAAAATGCAAGACTTCTCAATAACAGTTCTTTCCTTTTCTATATGTATAAATTTAAAATCTGAGTTCTCACCAGAAACATATTGCCTTCCTCCAGGGCATGTTATGACAACATGGGCACATGCATGTGTGATAACGCAATCTTCCTTCGTCTAGGTATGGATGGGATAGTGCATCTGTACAAGTCATTCTTTTGCTCTGAAACGTTAATAGTCATCAGGTCCAGTAAATCAGTATATACCCACAACAGCTAGCTGTAAGAATTTTATCTCAGCCTCTCTTGTACATATATTTAAATACATTCATGACTTACAGGATCAAAAACTAGCATTCGGCACAGTAAATGTACAGCTTCATGTGTGGCCTGGTTAGATAAGTTGTACAGGGTGGCAAGTGCAGGCTAAAAGGGGAAATAAAAACTATTAGTATATCATTAATATATATAGCAATACAAATAAATACAATGCATGTACCATATTCCCCAAACTGCACCTAACATACACGCCACACCCTCAAACTCTCACTACTTATAAAACAATAATAAAAATACTCAAACCAAAAGTAATAACATACATCGAATAAATGTTTATTGTACTTTTGCTTACTTGTTTGTGTGGTCTCTGTAGGATGTATTTAGTTGCTCCATCACTGGCACCAGCTTTGGCAAGATCTTCTAGGCTAGGTGTTCCCAATAATTCTATTATGAGGTTAAGCTACAGCCAAAAAAGGAATCAAGGGCTTAATATATATATATATATACATACTCATTCAATTAATGCAAGTCACCCAGGGACATAGGCAAGGGAACCCCTTCATGGCAACAAAATGGCAGCATTTTAGAATTTATATACTAAACATTTTAGTTCATCATTTTGGGGTCTCAGACAAAATAGCATTTTATTAAATTTGGTCCTCCCCTTGGGAAAACTCTTGGCTATGCTCCTGTCACTCAAACATTTTTATTTTTATAGAAGTAGAATGAAGAATTCCAAATACTGCTTACCTGTTGGACGGGGCTTTCTGCTTGAAACAAAATTTTTCTGCTCAAAAGCTCAGCAAAAATGCAACCCACTGACCATATATCCACTGTTAATCAGAACAACTGTATGTAAGTTAACTTAGGCATCATTTTTTCTTAGTACACAACTTTTGATTACCTGCTTGGGTATAGTATGTGGCTCCTGATAGCAATTCTGGAGCTCTGTAATACTGGGTCACAACCTAAAATGTTTGAAAAGAAAATTGGAGCATTAAAATAAAATGTACCTAGCCAGTGATGCACTGTGAATCTTTTTTATAATTATTTATATTATTATCAATAGGATAATATACAAGAAAAGATGTAACAGGTTTTTTGAAACTATGCATTTAAAGCGAGCATTGTCATCGTTTACATGAGGACTGAAAGCCCACACACATCAATAAGTTTTAGAAAGGGCCTCACATGTGTTACTTTGATTTTGAACAGAAACAGTCAAGGTTAACCAGTATTGTAAAATAATCTAGACATAGTGTATTTACCTCTTGTGTCATCACAATACTTTCATTGGGCTCCTCCATGCGTGCTAAACCAAAATCACATATCTAAAAGAATAGAATGGATTAAGTAGAAAATAATTAGAATGTTTTGGATATTTTTGCTACATTGAGAAACTAATGTCTTAAAATAATGGCCAATCTCCATTCCTGATTGCCAGCCATATTAGTTTAAGCTCTGTTTTACCTTGTTTCTGGCTCAGTGTTAATGGTCAAAATGATCAACAATGCAAAGATATGACTGGACATTGTCCAGTGACAGGCAGTAGTACCTCTATCTATTAAGCAAACCCTTTATTATTAAGTGGATAACCTTTATTAAAGAAACTTTGAAAAAATTGTATATTTACGGTAAAACAAACAGCCCACTCCCTTTATTAACCCGACACCAGGTAAGGTCTGTTTAATAGATGCACTACTGCATTTATAAATTTCTGGTTGAGCCAAATGACTTGTTACACTGGACCATCCCTTTGTTTATGTAAACATGGCCCTAGTCATAGGAATCAGGTCCTACACAATGAACACACCCTTGGAACAACTAGTTTAACATACCCATAGCACAATTAATTTCATTTACCTTTAAGAGACAATTACTATTTACTAATAAATTTCCAGGTTTGATGTCGCGATGTATGATTCCTGATGAGTGAAGATATTTGACTCCTGGAATAACAGAAAGAAATGTCCAATATTAGGTTATATGCAAAGAAAATATCAGTTTACATTTGATTACATAATCACAGATACTTTAATTTTGTCTTATGAAAAGACTTAATTACCACCAGCAACCTTTAGAAATTTGAAAGCTTTGTCTTCAAAATGAATGGAAATTTTTTCTTTAAATCATGGTAACACAAGATTTCCCTAAGGATTTTTTGCTCAAAAGCAACCGAAAGGTAAGCTATCATAGTAAAATAAATTAAATTGGACTAGAAAAAATTACTAAATGTAGTATTCAAATTGTTAGAAATCAATAAATCGACAATGGATCCCTCTTAAAATTGCCTTGAATGTGAGGTTAACATGGAAATTCAAAAGAAATGCCACAAATTCCATTGAGAAAAGTATTAGTATTTCCATGTTATCCTTGCATCCATGTGCGTGATACTTTTAAGAAGGGTCCATTATTATAACTAATGGTTAACATGTGGCTTATAGTATACAATGCTAACTAATAGGAATTATATTACTTTTTGAGGATGTAATGAAGAAAAAGTAACCTACCTCGTAAAATTTGATATAGAAAAACTTTAACATGATCTGCTGTGAGTGGTTGTGGAGAAACGATGATTTTATGGAGATCAGACTGCATCAACTCAGAAACAACATAACTTAAATCAATGTTAAGGAGAAGAGAGGTAGTATTCATAACAAAGCCCTGTTTTTTCTTAGGGCCTGAAGTTGCACCTCAAATATTTATAAAATGATTGGAATGGTATGCATTCAAAACATTTAAAAGTTTTAATTCTCTTCCTTCATACTTTACACATATGTTTTATGTTAACTTAAGGACTTAAACTTAGATTTTGGAAAACTTAAAAGCCAAGGGGTTATATAAAAAAATTCAGTTTTGGATTTGTGCTTGGTTCAATACATGCTTTCTGGTTTTAACCATTATGAATGGTAACCTAAATAAATGCTAATGTTTAATCACAGCTTATTAATCCTCCTGTACCTAACATATACCGTAATTTAATTATGTAAAGAGGCTGTAGTTCAGACATTGGAAGAAACCCAACAAAAATCAGATCATTCAGTCTAAAGATTCCGTGAATTAAAACCTAACATATAGTACTATATAATTTAAAAAAAAATTTTTTGATTAAAAAAAATGAATTTATCAAATAAATTGAGTGACATTTGAAATAACAAAATACACCTCTATAGTAAAGCCTCCTTTACACTACAAATCTGCTCATCAGCTGATAAGAAATGACATCTGGCTATATGTTAAATACTAGTCGCTGAATTGGGTTTCTTTGACAACAAGTTTGCATTATAAATAATATCAACCCTAAAGAAATAGTTGTATATATACTCGAAACCGACATATAACCGACTAAATATAAGTCGAAAGAAGGCAAAAACAGTGGTATTTATGGCAGAAAGAAATATTTTTGAATGAGTAACATTAATATTCTTTGTGGTCCATTTGTTATGAACATCACAAAGGAACTTGGCCGGAAGTTTTACATCTAAAGAGAACGTTGTATTTCATAAATTTCTTCGCTATCTTTTCTCTTTATCTTCAAGACCACTAAAATAGAATTATAAAGAACTAGAGGTGTATTCAAATTCCTCTTGTAGTAAGTCAAAACACACCGCTATTTTGAAAGTGATTTTTCAAGTTCTTTATTTTATGCTAATATGGCATTCTATAGCAGACTATTCATGTTCAACAGGTGACGCTACGAAAAGCTTTTATTTTTGCCAGTAAAATATTAAAAGCAAGCTTAAATTCAAGCAAAACGAAGGAATTTCAAGAAAAACGCCACGAATGCTTTCGAAACCACAAAAATGCTTTGCTTTTTTAATAGCCATAAATATTCCCCATAAACCAGTGGAGTCGGGCGCCCTTCGAATATCGAAGCTTCGAGGACGCCACAGTTATATAGACACAAACACAAACCAAAACTGAACGCCATAAATGATTTTTGTCGCATAAAAGGTTGAAGATATCCCCTCCAAAGAGAAAGACGAAGGCCTTTATATTACATGTAAGTCGAGTAGAATAGAGGTCGCCATTTGGAGAAAAGCGCCCCTCCTATGCGCTTTGAATTCATAGTTCTGTGAGCATGTCACGCTACAATATTAAATTTATCTACCAACTAAACTCTTAGAAATTTAGGATACATCTCATTGAATAGATCGATGTGGCCAGGATGGACTATATCTACTGCCGATAGTACCTGGAAACAGAAAGAAAAATAAGGAAGAAGTAAAAGCGATGCGCGGAAGTCTTGTCCAAGCAAAGCTCCCCTCTCGTCTCCCTTTCTGGTTTTACATTTTAATGACACCATAACACAGCCAGAAAATAGTTCATACACGCAATGGATGCGACTTACATTATCGTGTTTGAAGGTGGATAACATTCGTAGTTCACGATAGGCTCTTCGACAGGATGTAATACTCTCAAAGACCTTGGGAATTTTCTTCAAAGCCACTCTTTTGCCATTGCGAGGATCTGTCACTGACCTGAATGAGACATGACGCGAAAATATTCACCCTCGATAATTCAAACCCACAGGATATAATTCTCGGGAAATACTCACCATACTACACCAAAAGCCCCATATCCTATGGGTCTGTCTGGGTGGTTTCCTTGTTGCTGCATCTGCTGTGGAGCATAATGTCTGTTGTTGTTAAAGACGGGTGTTCGTTGGGAGTGAGTTGTAGGGAGAGCCATGAACCCGCTACAACGACTCTTGCACAAAGCCATCAAGCACTAAACCCGATCCATACTCTTTTAACAGCCTTTAAAACCATTTACACGACCTACATGGTAGTTCACAGTTGCAATACCAGCAACTAGGAAGATCGTGGTAGGGTACAGGGCGCTCGGTTTGGTAGTATTCAGGTTTGGAAGTGATTTTCAAACGTCCATGACCGGCTTCTTGTCCCTCTGTGCTTCTTGTTCGAACTTTGGAACAACGCACATGTGGCAGCGCCTTTACTGCGCTTGCGTCACGCAATACAAACACCACAGACGAACTCTGGGTAATTTGAGGTCACGTCACGAACGATCACGTTAGACACGCAAACGAAAATATGACTCCTTTTTTACGATTTTGTAAAAGGAACGTGATCCCCTTTATCTTAATAACCTCATCGTTACCGTATTCACGTAGTTTACCCAGTGAGTTGGGTTTAAGGAACTTTCGTGATGTTTCATGACACTAGGGTATCGGGGTATCCGATTGATGACTATTATCGCCGCCAGGCATGAGATCTCATATTTTAAAATTCAGCGCATGTCAGGAACCATCGAAGTCAGGTATACACTTGAACAAAATGCATAACTTTGCAAAATTGTTCGTGACTATGACAAAGGTACTGACGTCAAACTTGAGAGGGTCGAGAAATATGAATACTTTTTAAATTATTACCGAGTCCCTCTTTATCATTCGTACATGTATTTATCAACTTTCGTGTATTATCTATCATATTAAAATAAAAGCACAGAGTAAGACTTCCTTTTTGTAATTAGCCCTAAATATGGCTGTTCAGAGCATATATCTTTTGTAAAAGTTACAAGGCCAATATCAAAGCTTTTACCTGACAATATTGCCTTTTCGCGTAATGCAGAAAAGGCAATCACGCTAGATACGTTCTGATAACACTGCGTTGGTGTCTGATTGGATGCAAGAAGCAGTAAACAATTTATTGGTGTTGTTATAGCATTCAATGATAGTACTTTTCCTGAATCGACGTCTGTGACGCAAGCCAAGGTCACGCGCGGAAGAAAAAATCAAGTCATCAGAATCTTCCAGTTGGATCAAGACTCTTTCAATGGTATCAAACGGTAGCTAATTTCAGCTAAGCCAAGCCGCCTACTTAAATCTTAAATTATTATTTCGTCAGTTTGGAATCATTCTTTCAATCCATCACGTTTTCTCTTTCTTCTGTTATTATTTTTCGCTTATAAGTTTTTTTTATGAATGAAGGATTAAACTAGTGTTTGGATTATTAATTCAAATTGGAGGAAAAACAATCCAGATCTTGGCGAAAATTAACGTGATAAACGCGAAAGATTACCAAAGTCAAGAAGAACTAGAAAAGCATACTTTACTAGTGTTAAGTGGAAATTTGAAATATAATGAAGAGCTAATATGTTCAGTTGTAGGATTGACTGGGGGGAATGAGTAGAGGAAATGTTTCATTAATTAGCCATGAATGATCGTGTGACAGAATGTAAAACGTCTTCCATACACGGATATAAACAACAAATATACAACGAAAATTTATCAAAATAGAATATAGTATCAGTGCCTGACAGGGTAGATAACAAACAAAAGAAACAAAGAAAAAAGCGTCAGTTCACGCGCTTCGGTGTCGTTTTTACCGGATTGCGTGATAAACTAGTGATTGTTGATAGTAATCAATCCAACAGAAGTGTGCCCCCCTGCAGGAATAAAGCTATATTGTGAAAATAATTTGTCAATCTATAGCGGACAAGTACGTTTACCATGAGCACTTTGAATTCTATAATCATTCTTGATAGACCAATAGTGATAGACCCCCCCAAAAGATAAATAAAATGATTTAAAAAATCAAGAAATATAGCAAAAAAATACACACACACAAAACAGATCTATTAAATATGAGAAAATAAACTTGAAAAAAATATTTCCTGTTTGCTTTTCTTTATAGAAGCTTTGTTTCACCAAAGTTTGAAGAGAGTAAATACAACTGACTTTCCCTTCTCCTTGTTGGCGGAGAGGGGGGGGGGGGGTGGGGGGGAGGGGGAGTAGGTCTTTACGTGAGACTTTCGCGGGAACCCTGTGGTCATGTTACGAGTTCATTGAAAAAAATACCTTAAAAAAGTCAGAAAAGTAATAATGCTAGCTAGCAAATTTTTCTAGAGGTTTACACTATGATCCTCTGCGCATATAAACAGGGCACACTCTTGAAAGAAGGTTATCAAAGCAGGATTCCATTCATTCTTCGCCCACTTTCTTAATATAAACAAATGTTATTTTAAGCATGTCTTTATTCGTGCGCCAGCGCCGGAAACGTCATAATTGCGAGCAATTTTCAGATTTGCTTTGTTGATAGAGCGCGTCACGTTCTGTCCCATGTACGAAAACTAACTGAACTGATCCCGGAAATTTCACCTTTCCGTCAACACTTTTACGAAAGGCTTTATTTCTTCTGGAATAAACTAAGTATTTCAATTTGAAGCATCATGGGTTTGGATTACTTGCAAATATCTTGAAGTGTGGCGCTCTTGTTTTCATGCGTGCGAAAATGAAGACGCAAAAGGTGGATTGTTATGCTTGGATTCAAAAGCTGATTATTTCTCACTTAAAAAGTAAACTTGTCACTAACTTTTGACATTTATTCGTTATTGTTCCGTTTTCGAACTGCACGCAAACCGGCTTTTTCCTTCAAAGGCATAAAAATAAAAGCAATAAGTTGGGTAAAGATATGATTTCATTTTCAACATGGGAAAAAAAACATGATATTAGGTATAGAAGGGAATACCGACCAATAAAGTCGAACGCGTGCAGCATGATGGCCCATCTCTGTCGTGTGTTCTGCGACTTTTTTATGACTTATAATGCTAATCCAAGAAGATGTTCGTGATACGTCATCATATACAAAGCGCCCCTTCTCTCACTGAGCCAGAACAGTTTATGACACAACAAGGAATACACAAGAGACCAATACAAATATGTTTTATCCAGTTTTATTTCAAGCAAATTTATTAGAGTAATTAGGACTCACACAAAGGAATACACAAGAGACCATCAATTCTAAAGTAATAACAACTATTAGTATCTAAATAGTGACTATTTGTTAGTAACTAGTTTGATTTCACAGTTCAAGTGTTTTTGCTGTACGATGAATCAACAAATGATTGACTTTTTTGAAAGTCGACTTGCGCATGCGAAATGGTTGCACTCAGCGCCAAAGCCAACGTTTATTAACAAAAAAACTTAAATTCTAATTCTAATCTTAAAGTCAAATAAATAGCAATCTTTTTACGATTCTAGCAATACAGTTTTAGGTATATTTTTCGACATAGTGAGTGATTAGTTCTATAATTTTCTTGTGAACCACCACCTTCTTTGACCACTATGTGGAGAAAGTACAATACACTGATGTCGCTTCTGAGTTCACGCAGTCTGATTGGACGGATGTACTTCACTTGTGTTTATATTGGTTCAGAAAGGAAGCGCTTTTTTCACGATTTTCCGGTTCCAACTTTTAAGACACCGATCTAGGGCGGCATAGGGCGGCATAGGGCGGCATAAAGCTGTTTTTAAAATGTGGAAACAAAAACTGCTCATACGAACCCTTCGTTGAGAGCTTTGACTTTGAGTGCGCATTATCAGTACATCAGACAAGTATACAGATAGCTGAGCGTGGTTATATTTCGTGATAGTTAATGTATGTAAATCTGTTAGCCACCAGAAAGGCGGCCGATGGACATAACAGGACACAAGGCTTCTTGAGATCCCATCTTGTCAAGGGGAGAAAAAGATACTCGAGTTCATATTACCAAACAAACAGACACACGCAACTAATAAAAAGTCTTCCAAAATACGTAAAAGCAAACTACGTTTCCAGCAAAACGTTTTACCAAAGCCGTTCACACAGATACTCGAGTTCATACTACAAAACAAACATAAACACACGCAACAAATAAAAATAATAATAAAAATAACTAATAAAATAAAGTCTTCCAACACACGTAAAGTACGCTTCCAGCAAAACGTTTTACCAAAGCGTTTTCACACAGAAAATATGCTTTATAATTGTTTATTGTTCCGCTAAGGACATAGCTATATAGCACACTCCACACATGGTTTGCGTGACGTAGGGAACGCAGACGCCACGTAAAGCTAGCAGGAATCAACTTGTTTTAACGATAACACGAAAAAATCAAGTATTTTTTAGTCTCAATTCCTTTCCGGAGACTGCATCCCTTCTAATCATATAGAACCAGGTACAATACTGACAATAAAGAACGGGGGCTCTACGGATTTACGCAAATCACAGCAGGTTACTCAAAAGATGAAAGGTTTATTTGTTTTCATAAATTAATAGTCATGTTTGTAACAAACTACAATGATTGCTTCATACAGAGGTAGTTCTATCCACGTCACACAACACGAACATCACACACACACATACGATTCTAATGCCATCAAAATTTATACGAAACTGTAATTAGGCACTAACAGGCCACGTGATCACTTCCCGCCATATTTGATAATCTCGAGATGTTTCTGGGTGACCAAATTTCCATATTCTTTTACTTCAATCTTTTTTATCTTTTTCTTTGTCTATAATGGTGCAAGCGACTCACAACAAGTTCAATATGGCACAAAGAATCACACAACCTGCTGGCCCATATCTGCTTATTTAATTCTACCTCTCTTGGCAAAACTTCACTCTTAAAAACATCTATAAACGTATGATAAACTATAAACTTGTCAGTCAAGTTAGTTGATTAGTTATATTAGATTAGTAATAATGAATAGCATGCACAATACATAGCCAAGTAAAAAGTAAGACCCTATGGGGAGGGGGAGGTACGGGACATATTGTAATCATTGACAAGGGAATTAGTTAATAGCTATGGCAGCCATGTTGGTTGATATAAAAAAAATCATTATTTGTAACTCCAACCAACATGGCAGCTATGAAAACCAACATTACAGGGATGTGCCGTTGGACATGAAATGCTTTTATATAAATCTTTATATGCTAGATTTCAATATATATGTAACTTGCTGCAACTTAACATGCGAACTCTCTCTCCACCAGTCAAAAAAAATATGAAAGGTACCGACTGATTAGGTTTGATTGACGGCAGCAAAAAACTAAATTTCATCGTGCAGCTCGCAGAAACAGAGTTCGTATGTTTATGAAAATTGCAGAGTACATTAGGCATTCAGAGGATAAGGAAAATTGGCATATCAGTTAATCGAGCTTAACTGAGTTGAGTTTATTTACTCCACAAATTTTCAAGATGGCATCCACTCGTGCACTTATTAACCTCAGAATAACTAATAATCTAAAAAAAATTAATTGGAAAAATTTCAAAAAATCCAACCCAACCATCCCCCCCCCCCATAGGGTATCATCCCCCATCCCCCCATAGGGTATAATCCCCCACCCTAGGGCATAGAGCATAAGCTGGAAACAAACGAACAGATTTACAAACGACATACATAGACTTTCTTTTTTGTACATTTTGTTCTTTTTACAGATTTTGTTTAAACTATGATCAATTTCTGTCAACCATGAGTATATATATACATATGGATGTCACAACCCAAAGGAGCTATATGAGGTAAGGCAGAAAGAATTCGGTCTTTGAGGGATCAAAGTAAGACGAGAGACAAAATCCTCACGTTTAGCATCATGGGGGACAAATTTACTGACATCAACAAAATTTCGCCAATAACCATAATGCTATGCAGGTTAAGTTCACTGCTTGTTTTCTATGGACTTTCGAAAGGAAGATTCCTGGTTTTGCTTTGAATGAGAAAAAAACAGTTTTGCACAGTCACTGGCTGCCAGTCATGTTGGATAATAGAATAAAAAGAAAGGACTAATTCTTTTCTAAATGTGTTGCTGTTATGTCCTCCAACATGGGTGATAGAATGTGTCTGTGCAAAATCCCTGGAGGAATGAGTAATCTCAAGCACCGTTGAATTCAGATCATGGGATTACCACCAAAATGGAAAGAGATAACTAGCTAAAAACTAGAGTGAGCTGCGTTGGTGTTTCTAATGAAACAGTAAGGATAAAAGGGTAAATTATACACAGTGAAAAGATGAAAAAACTGACGTTTCGGATGCTAGTCCTTCGTCGGAGTAAAACAAAGGATGACAAAGAACTAGAATTAGAATATTTTCACCGTGTATAATTTACCCTTTTATCATTACCTGCACCAAAGTGAAATGTAAGAAAGATATCATAACTATACATAAGAAATAATTTAGAAATAGAAACAGTGCAGTCAGCTTTATTTTTTAGTATGTTAATATTTTCTACCCAATATAGCAGTAGTGATCACATGACCTGCTAGCGTATACATTCTACATTAGGAAATCTACTTACTATGTACAGTATTGCAAGATTAGGCAGTAATTCCTATTAGGTCATAGTTGCGAACATTGCCTGTTGACGTTCTAGGTCTTCAACTGACATGACTTTCTTGTCATGCACACTTGGGTTCTTTCCCTGTGTGCTTCTCAGGATGTCTTCATTAAACCATTTGGCCAGCACATTGTCACTTGGCGATAATCTAGGGTTAGGATCTTGATGCTGTGGCATACTACTAGGAACTGAAGGTAATGTGGTATTAATAGTAAATCTTAGTCATAATATTTAAAAGCACCTCATGCCTACAGGGGTAAAGGGAAGGGGGGCCAAGGGGGCGAGGGCCTGCCCTTTGTGACAATGAATGTATAAACAATCAAGCAACAAACCTTTTCCTGGATGGTGCATCAGGCCGGGGTGTCTTGGAATGGGATAATTTGATGCTGGAGGCACCATGGGAGGATTCATTGGTCCATAACCATGGTGGCCAGGCATTGGAGTATGGCCCGGTCCATACATCGTGGAAGGATGCTGCTGCATCATCTGCATGACAGCAGCTTGTGACGGCATGGGTATACTGGGGTTCCTAGGAGGCATCATCCTAAGATAAGGCGAAGGTACAGGTGATCGCATCATGGCCGGGTGGACCCCCTGTTTCCCCTGTGGGTGCATGTTTTGTAGTGGAGTGTCGTAAGGGGTACGGGGTAGTCCAGGTGTTCGCAGCGTTGATGGTGAGACCCGTCCACCCATCATATGAGGGGGTATCGGTCTGTTCCTGTACATTTGGTTAAGGTTGTGAATCTCTCTCCTGAGTTGCTGCTGCTGTTGTTGCTGATGCTGTTGTATGGCTTGTTGCAGTTGCCGTTGTTGTTCGTGATCTTGCCTCACATGACGATCACTCATTTCTTTTTGCATTCTCAAATGGAAAAGCTCATCTGGAACATTTCCTTCATGGCTGTTCGTAATACCTCTATCAATGTTTCCTAGAGATTGCTTCTGTTGCTGTTGCTGTGCTGTTGCTGATGCTGTTGTATGGCCTGTTGCAGTTGCCGTTGTTGGTCATGATCTTGCCTCGCATGACGATCACTCATTTCTTTTTTTATTCTCAAATGGAAAAGCTCATCTGGAACCTTCACTGGAATGTTCCCTAGAGATCGCTTCTCTTGCATGACACTTTTAATTGCTCTCTCTTTATTCCCCTGAAGTTCATCTGCCCTGGACGTGGGGCCATTCTTCAAATGGTGGAAATGTAACTGTTGATTGGACATTAGGTGGTGCTCAGCATGGGGTGGTCTCTGAGGAGTTACTGGTGCCGAGCTTGTCATGGGAAGCCTGTTATGACTTGGCGATGCCGATGTTCTTGATGTAACAGGTGAATGGGGTTCTGAATGGATACCTGATCTCAAGGGTGAGACAGAACCTGGTGACATCCCTGAGTATGGCTTGAAAGCCGTTGGTTTCAATAGCGTTGCCTCATGACTGAAAGGCTGGAACATGCTCTTTAGTTCTTCTTTTCCTGGTGGGAATTGCTCTGGTACTCTTGAAGATGATGGCAGTACAGATTGTTTAGTGTTTTTGTCTGCAGCTATATTTCTACTGGAATCTTTGACACCATTTTCTATTTTATCTTTCTTAGACTCAGCGTCTGTTTTAGATTTTGGTGTCATTTGATCCTTCTTGATTTTTTGTAGCACTGATGTCGGCATGAAAGCCAAGTCTTTCAATGCAGATGTTTGACTCTTTTGTGTTGTTTTAACTGATCCAGCATTATTAGGATTGGGCATAGGCCTTGGAATCTTGTAAGATAGCTTTTCCGGTAGTTCATTGGGTAATTCAAAGTGTGGTTTATCAATAAACTTATGTGAAGGGCTGCCTCTCATTGGTAGATGTGGGTGCATGACTGATGATATCATAAAGGCATCTGGCGTCAAGAGAGGTGAGAAGCTTTTTGGTTGGTCGTACATGGAGTTGAGTGGAGAAGGGGATCTTCGCAGCATTTCTAAAAACAAATTACAAATAATATCATAAGTTATTTATCAATATTTAATTAAGCCCAATTTTTCTAGGATATTATTTTTTTCTTTTTATTAGTTAAAAGTGTGTGATAGATTTATGGTCCAAACTCCTGTTCATTTCTACTTTTTGTCTCACAAGCTCAGGAATATAGCAAGTTTCTTTAGGAGTGACAAGATTTCTGGCACACAGCTCTTAACAATTGCCTCTCACCAGGGCAACCCGGTGAATTGACTTCAAAATTCCAATTGGAATTCAATTGAAGTAGAGCTAATCTGTGGAACCACTGTTAAATTCCCATTCTTAATTTTTCCCATTCTTACTTATTCCCATTCTTACTTATTCCCATTCTTACTTATTCCTATTCTTATTTATTCCATTCTTATTTTATTCCCATTCTTATTTATTCCTATCCTTATTTATTCCCATCCTTATTTATTCCCATTCTTACTTATTCCCATTCTTACTTATTCCCATTCTTATTTATTCCCATTCTTATTTATCTCCATTCTTATTCATCTCTATTCTTATTTATTCCTATTCTTATTTATTCCCATTCTTATTTATTCCCATTCTTATTTTATTCCCATTCTTATTTATTCCTATTACTTCTGTTTTCACAAAACAACCAATGGGCTGTTCAACGATGCATCAGCCATCTTACCAGGGGACAAAACAAAACAAAGATGATAAAATTAAATACTGTAGTGTTTTGTGTGTTTGTCTTTCTTTTATGGGTAAAGGCGATGGAGGTGCGGTTTTAATTTATCTTTTCTCCTATTCTCTTGTGGAGAGCTGTTTCAATCAACAACTGTAACAAAGCTTTATTTGCCCCCATTATGTCTTGCGATCCAAGATGGCCACTGTATGGTCAGAGAAGTTTACTTGTTATAGTTAGTTTGCATTGTGTACTCATTTACCACAGCTGGTGGCATTTCACACAAATACTCTAAAAGTGGTCAAACATTTAGAATTCATGAGCAGTTTTCACTCACCAAGAGACCTGTGTGCAGGGGTTCCATAGGGAGAATATGGTCTATCCAGTTGTGGTACCACCTGAGGAGGTGATGGTATAGCTGAAGGTGAAGGAATCTGATGACCCTGTATCATGTGCTGTAGTATTTCTGTGGGTGATGGAGATGTTCGAAACTTCTGCTGAGGTGATGGAGTACGAGATGGTCTATTAGTTTTTGGAGAAGGAGGTCTTGGAAGAAGACGGCTTGGTAGTCCAGGGATCTTTAAAAGAATAAAGGACCTTATATTAGTTTAAAGTCTTTCTTCAAAAGGAATGAAGCATGTCCCCCTAAGACTGCATTATTTAGTTCATTTTTGGATTTTTGGCCCTTTTGATTTTCTGTTAATGAAATTGAAAATAAATTCAAATTTCAACAAGCGGCTACAAACCTCTATAGCTTGTGCTTATCAGTTGGACACAGCACCTTGAAATGTATTCGAGCTTTTCAAAGAGCCAACTTCTAATGTGACATACATAGATTCAAGGTACAGACACTTACGAAAACCAAACTTCAATTTTATTGAACCATGAAACAACCTTTGGGCTTATGTACGAAAAGTCAGTAGATGACTAGCTCCAAATCAAATTGGAATTTAGCTTGTTAGGTTAAGAATAGGGAGGAAAACTTGAAATCCCAGAGAAAACCCTTAAATTGAGGGAGACCAAACAAACATCTAATATTGAGTCCAGAAACTTAGCACAAAATCTCAGAGGAAGCTATATTGGTATCAAGTTATTGGCCTTTCCGAGGTTGCATGGAAAAGTGGGAACGCATAGGATGCTTGATGAATCACGGATCTGTTAATGGATCTGTTAAAAAACAGACTGAAAACCAATGCAAATGTGACTCCATTCAAAAAGCCAAAACCTTCAAAACAAAGACAAAGGGTGTCCCCAAATTGTTTCCAATCAACCTCAGAAGGGCCAATAAAATTTGAATCTGAATTCCCTCTAAAAAAGAAAACTTTTCGACTGACCACTGGCTGAGGTTTCTCAGGCAAGTTTCCTGAAGTTGCCATGGTCTCTACAAGCTTGAAGAATGCAGACATATCTTGGCCATCACCATCCTTTTTCTGAGAATCTTCTTGCTTGACAGGCTCTTCACCTTGCTTACCATTCTCAACTGTTTTCTCAATATCCTCCAATCGAATCTGCCCCTTAACTCTCTCCTTGTCAGTCTTCCCAGATGACATTACAGTCTCCAGCAATGGTTTCATGTCGATCTTGGTCTTTTCAAGCATTTCTGCAAGATTTTCTGGTTCAGTGCTGGCGTCCACTGGTTTGATGGGAGTGAACATGAAACCCTGGTTGGGTGATGGTGTTTGTGGTGTACTAGGAGTTGCACTTGACAAGCCTGTAATCATTTGAAGCAAGATTAAGATCAACCACTTAATAGCATGACAAACCTCCAGAGGATTAATTTTTTTTTTATTTATTCTTTGAAAAAAAATTTAATGAGTATCCCAAAGGATAAGAAAGGAATGACAATGATATCCTGATGAGTTTTAAAACAATAGCTGTTTATTCCCCTAGAGGTTTGTCGCATTCAATCAGGTAAACATTGTCACATTATCAATAAGGTTTATTATGCAACAGAAGTTAAGGTTAAAAAAGGTTAAGGTAATAGACCTATTCAAGTTCCAAATCATAACAGTATTCCTTGATTACAGGCTCATTTACTCAACTTACTTAGCCCTGTCTCAGTGTCTAAATATTCTTAAATGGTAAAGTAAAGAAAGCACAACTTACAACATTACAAACACTAATTCTTTAAAAGTTTAGTTGTATTCTTAAAGGTGGAAATGTCTAGATACATATATGTTATTTACCGGCCAGGAGGTCCGGATAGGGAAAAACTGTGCCCGAGGTCTTGAATATACGGACCGAGGCCGTTCGGCAAAGGATACCGGACCGCGCGTGCGGGCAGATACAAAATACCGCCCCCTCAAACAGCCAATCAGAACGCACGATTTTTTAGGATACCGGACCGGAAAAAAATAAAAGAAGTTATGTACCTGAATATTCCAGTAACTCTTCAGCTGCTGAAGATCTTCTGCTTCCATCTCTTCTTTCATCAACACCAAAAAACTGACAGAAACGACTTGCATTGCTGTTACTTTTCTCAAGCTAAAAAAGGAAAAATGTACTATTAATGCTTTAAGGCTGAGGGTCTGTCTTATCTTCCCCTACAACAGTTCCACAGTGCACTGCAATGCCAACATGGTCCAGTTTTTTCCTTAACCTCAGGATGGCTAATAGTGTTTGAACTCTAACTCACCACATCAGAGAACTTTGAGAAGGCATCTGATACAAAAAACTGGTTGATATCAAATTGGTCATCCAAAGCCTCTTTGTTCTTTTTATTTTTATTTTCCACCTTTTCTTTCTTGTTTGCTTTTGGTGCATCATCACTTCCAGTGAATGACCCGGTCTTATCTTGAATAAGGAAAAATTGGTTTAAAAAATGACCAAATGCACTATATCATGGCTACCCATTATAATTAATATTACTATACAGATTTTCTGCACATTGTGCGTAATCATATTTATCATATAGACATTAGTGTTTTACTGGGAAATTCTGCAACTCATGTTTTTCATACGGACTACATCCAGGACCTCAGTGACATGTATTTTCCATCCTTATTAGTGAAGATATTGAAAGTTAAATCTGCCACATATTACAATATATCATTATTGAAATGGAAAAAACATAAGGTTATACATACTTCTTTTTCCAAACATCTCTTCCCTGTCAAATCCACCAAGTTCAATGGTCTCTAGTTGGCTTGTTGGCCCATATGTCATCCATTCTGGTTCAGGTTCCATATTTTCGTATCTCTTTTTACCTGAACAGGTAAACCAATGAGCAATGTTTCATTTACATCACGAAACATTATTAAAATAGAAGGGAGAATCAAGAAGTGAAATACTTCTATTTTGAGTTATGTTTTGCCCATTTTAGACCATGTGTCATTCCCTATTGTATCATTTCTTTGTTTACCTCTACTACACACTGATTGAGACAGCAGTCACAAGAGACAAATTGGGCAATACCCTTTTTTCAATCAAATAAATTGGTCGGTTCCTTTATATTCTCTAAATCTAATATATAGGGTAATATTTGTAAAGTGTAAAAACCTTGGCTCTCTTTATTGGGGACTTTGAATCCTTGGCAGCTTAGGTTACCATGTTAAATGGCAGCTCTGACTCCAATTTTGGGACATAAAAGAACCACTGAGGAGCCAACAAACCCTGCCAATGACCACCCTCAGTGCCACCAATAAGGTTGGCTTGAGTGTTCCAAAAAGGTTACTATTGAATGAGAGCTCCTCACATTACCCACAGAAATATTTATTATAACTACAGCTAGTATACCAATGGTATATTGCCAGGTGCTGGATGCACAAAAACAATTTGAATATCTGTAGTCCCAAACTCTAGTAGAGATACTCAGCTCACCTTTCTTGTAACTGCAACCATCTTCTTCCTTGGTTCTTTTATAATCCTTGTCATTTCTGTCTCTCTCCCATGGACTGGTCTGTCTAAGGTCACCATTCTATTGAATAATAGCATAAAAATCAAGCTTAATAGTTTGCTCAAAAGCATCTCACATTACTAGAGACCTTGGAGGAAAACTGTTATTGGACCTTGCCTGTGCATGCTCACTTATAATATGATTTATAATTACAGCCCAGGTAAAAAATTAATACATTTTTATTCTTACCCTAGTCGGTCTTTCTCTCGGGTTAACTCTATAATCCATAGATCTTGATCCTCTCCCAACACGACCAGTCAGCCTATTTCTACCATCTCTGGGATCCCTCTCCAGAGTTCTACTCAGCATGTTCTTAGTCCTTTCCTGATGTGAGCCCCTTTCTGGAGCACTTTGTGGAACATGACAACCTTGTCCAAAGCTCTGACGTTGTGGGCTGAGAACAATGCCATCTTCAATTCTGTTAATGTGAAAGAGAATGTGATCATATTTAAGAAAAAAATAGTTTGGCATATAAACATTGTCTCAGAAAGTTCTAAAAACAAGGCTAAATTAATGACATGTTGACTGGGAACCTAAGACTGATCAAACATTAGGAAGTCAATATGAGTGGTCAAGAGGACTGTCAATAGAGGTTATTAACTGAAGTGTGCTAATTTCCACAATACATTGTCTGTTAACTGGACAATACATTTAGCTCTGAATATGTATTTTTTAACTTATTGAATCCATGACTCTCTATAGAGGGTGGTTATTAACAGGGCATCCTATGTATGCTGTCTTTTCAATTGCATTTTAGTCTTTATTCTTATCTTATGAAACTCCTTAAGGGGCTGGCTGGTAACCTTCTTGTTTTTATATGAAGTTGAAGTTTTGTTTTTTTTGGAACAATTTTTTTAAAAATCTTTAAAAAGGCAAGTCTTTACAAAATATTTTGTGAGAAAAACATATCATATTATTCTACCCCTCGCCTATCATATGACTAAAACTTTTATCTTGTTCTCTCTATTTGATTGAAACTTAGTAAATTACATTTGACGCTTGATATCATCCACAGGAGATGCACAGCGCTTTGCACTGGCTGGAGTATGGTGCCATAGCTCTGGGTCCCAAACACCATTTCTGAAAGAAAGGATGAAAGGAAAAATGAGAGTCATAACTTTATTCAATTATTCAAACTTGACTAACTTGGTATACTAAATTTCAAAATCTAGTTTAATAAGTTTATGAAATAAGAAACCTATATCATAAATGATAATGTAGGAACTTACTTTATGCAATCTTCTTCAATAAACGCAGGCCAGGCTTGAGAAGCTGGCGAGTCTTTCAATCCATTCAAATCTTCCTAAAAATTAAAAAACAGAATATTTTTCTTATTAGAATTACAGGAAATTAAAATTCTAGACACTCTAATAAGTACTTAAGTGGATGAATATCATTTATATATTCAACCTACAGATAAAACTTGAGGAAAGTGCAATTGTATAACCTCATTATTCAAAGAACAAAAATTTAGTAAAAGTACTAACCAAAGAGTACGAATATTTCACACGTGTCCTCTTTGGTCCTGCTTTGCTGCTTTCTTCTTTCTCCTCTTCTTCTTGGTCTCCATTTTTAATAACTTTAGAATTAATGAGAAATATAGAGAATGAATGAAGAGATAGTTGTGTAGACAAATGTATAAAGAGGACGAATTCAATGGCTATTTTAGGAAGTGACATTTAACAAAGCAGTCAACTTATCTTTCGCCTCATTTTTTAACTTAAAAACACACCCCGCAGTTTCAAAAACAATCTTAATTGATATTGTGTACGTCAAAGAAATGATTCTCTCTTGTTTTGTGTGTTTTTTTACCTTGTTTCGGTGTTTCGTTGATGGTCTTTAGTTCACACTCTCCGCGTGCATCCGCAGTTTCAACCTTGTCCGAAGGCTCCTCTACTTCCATTTCGCCTCTTACGAGGGAGAAAATTCAAGGAGCCTTGTCAATAGTAGTTAGTTTAGTAGTTAAGCTAGTTTTCTGAGTGGAAGATGAGATAGCGGAGCGTAGCAAGTGAATAATCCAAGCAATCTTTTGCACTGCATCAAGCAGCCATGTTTGAAAAACACCAAAAAAATATTCAGGCTTTCTATTTATGGTGTCGTAATGCGCAGGCGCAGCTCGAAACCTCGATCCCAAGACTAAAGATTAATATTAAAAATAGATAATATTAATCCATTACATCTTTAGCGTTGGGCTAAGTGAAATAATTTATGACTTAATAACCATCAGAGTGAATATTTGGTGCCATTTCTTTCAAGACAAATATCTTAAGCATAACACTTTCTAAAGTTTCCATTTTTTTTAATATTTCGTTTGAGATTCCTTTTTTTCTTAGATATTCTTATTTTCATATAAGTAGGCCTAACTGATGGAGCGATGAAACTGGGGTAAAAAAAACCACAATAGTTAAGGCCAACGGTGCGTTTTTTATTGGGGGTATAGCGGAGGGCTTAGCTCACCCTTCTATGCCAAGATGGCGGCCTCAAAATCGAAGTAAAATTAAACTTGAGTGAAAAACCAATACCAGCACTGGAAAGAGCACCTTTACTTTAGTGACCCTACCAAGATTCATTATGTCAGATGTATATCGACTGATAAAAACTTCAGTTGAAAGTCGACAACTTTACGTTTGTATGTCGGAGGGTATACGCTACTGAACCCCAAGACGTTTGCACGATGGCGTCATTGACTTCCATCATACCAGACTCCCTTGCACACTTTCTTTTGTTCAGCTTTTAGACATCGTTTAGGGGGAAATATAATGACCCTACTTATGCTTACAAATTTGCAACCGCTGTGTGAGCAAAGAGACTAAATGTTGAAACTCCTTTCCATAGAACTTTGACAAATTTCTGAAGGCTTAGAGTGTCATCCTCTAATTACCAGGATATAGTGTCACAAACAATAGAACCGTGAAACTTTAGTACTACTAAATAGCACAATTACATGCAAATTCCATTGTTTTCTATTGTTTAATTAGCAGTAATTTGTACTACCTGTACTAGTACTAGTGATGCAGTCGAAAATTATACTAATTAAGATTGAATTTAAGATTAAAATTAGCAATTTTTCCCGGATAGATGTCATTGAGTTGGTCAAAATGTCACCCCTTGCAATTTTCTCGCTTTCCGATTGGTCGAGAGCCGTGTCCAATAAGAGCACCTTCCCACAAATTACTAATCGCTCACGCTCGGACTTTATTAATTTCCTTCGGAAACACTTAACGAAATAGATAATACTCGTTGGCAGAAGTCAATATAAAGATAGTAATCCACACAAACAAATGATAATACATTTGCAAAAATATCCTCTAATCCACTAATTCTTAGTGTGGATCAGAACGTATGCGCATCTCTGTAACCCCGTAGAGGTGGATCAAAATTCAAAGGGGTGTGTGACGGTGGGAGGGAGGTTAGTAAAGGGGAGATTAGAGGGCTTAATCACACGGATAAGTTGTTGTAGTAATTTCAAAAGTTTATTGGGAGAGCTAAGGGAATGATTGAAATGCTAACTTTTCATCCCACTTCGCCCAGAGCATAAGGAATGCACTAAAGCTCTAGTGTACTGTTTTATTGGGTTCAAATCCCCTTTATTCATCAAGCAATCATGAACTAAAGAAGTTTTTAATTTATTTGTGCAATTATTAAAAATGACCAGCACACAGTAAAACGACTCAATCGACAATTCTCTTCTACATAAAATATGTTAATACTGAATTTTCAGTTTTTTCACACTTTCTTTTTAAATATCCATTCACTTTTGGACAAATGCTTCTCCTTTAGCAATGTTTTTCTTTAACTCTGAAAGAACCTTCAATGAAAATAATAATATAATATGTTTATATATATATATATATGGATTTTACTGCTGTCAGAGCAGATATGATAAATAGAATCTTGTAAACAAAAATTATAGCAAGAAATTCCAGAAATGGTTTTCGTTTTGTGGGATGGACAGTTGAGAGGGAGGGGGAGTTGGGGCTATAGTTCTATCACTTTTATTTCTTTGATGACAACAATTTGGAAGAGATCGAAGGCACCTAGTCAAATCCTGTCCCTAGTAACAATCCCATAAGCACTTGAAATGCAAAACTCAACCCAGTCCCTAACTCGTTTTTGAAATAGCCTATTGACAATCTTTTTCAATAATTTGATATTGTATCTGGCTAGCTCAGAGGGAGGAAGATGGCCTCCCATACAAGTTAATACTGCTTCTAATTGCTGCTTCTAAAAATCCTTTAGAAGTTAAGAACCAATGACAAAAGTTAACAAAACCTTACCTCTTCCATTTTTTTGGTTTCATATTCAGACAACTGTCCCATTCCAAGAATCTTAGTAACTCCATTTTTCTGTATAATGAAAGCATAACATTCAAGCAAAAACAAACACAGCAATTATATTCAAAATTCTGACATATGTCCTTTTCAATTGGCTTTAAACAAAGACTTACTACAATCCCCTTTCTAAAGGTTCAAACAAAAAACTTTCAAATTTATTGATACCTAGTTTCAGGGCATGGCTAATACACGGTTCAACTTGGAATTAAGTGTATTTTACGGAAGGAGAATCAAAGTCATTAATTTCTAACAGTGCAATAATTTGATTAAGTCATGCAACTGCAACAAAATAATATATTATATATATTCTCCTACACATGAATCATATACATACCCCAAGTTCAATAGGTGTGGCAAAGTAGGGTGAATCAGTGACATCTGATTTTACAAATGCACACTGAATTACACCAGACTTCCCACTCATTGCTTCAAGAACCTGTACAATAAAAAAGAGAACTCATCAACTAAATATGAACTCCATTAAACTCTTATTGTATGTGACACTATAAATCTGTAACTTCCAATGATGGCACTTGTGTATGGCATGCTTTTGCAAGAAAAAAATAAGTACGAATAAACTGTACTACACAAAAATCATTAGACTGTAAGTAATGATTTTCAAAAAGCAAATAAATCATTTGGAAGCCTTTTAGGTGAAGGTAGGGTGACCCTGAAATTTGAAAAAGAAAGTCTTTCATTTTTTCCCCCTTGAAAAAAAATACTGTTAGCCCTAAAAGACAGGTTATTTTACGTACAAAAAAGTATCTTAGAAGCAGCTGGTACTCTGCAAGAACCGTAGCTTTACTTTTCATAAATAATTATTTACATTTCATACTTACAGAGGCAATGAATTGGTTGCCGGCAAAAGCCATAGAAAGAGTGGCAGATCCCTAAAAAATGTATACAGAAATCAAGTCAAACCCTTTTTTGTGTGTTTTCATAAAAATGTGAAAACTTTGGTAGGTAAAGCTAGCTTTCAAAAGGGGCAACATTTTGAGTGTGGTTGGAAATTAAAACATATTCTTTCATATTGCTTTACTTATATGGAAGTAAGGTAGTGTACATTTCTTTTCACACTAAAAATTTATGTTCTTGAAAATTTCTCAAGTGTCCTTAGCAACATTAAATATATCAGGAGTTCAAGAAAATGTGATGAAGTGTATCCTATCATAATTTCAAAAGAAATACCTATACAATGTCACATCATGTGTTTTTACGATACTTACGCCACCAGCCTTGGCATTGACTACTTCTGTGCCTGCATTCTGAATTCGGTCTGTTAGTTTTTCAGTTTCTTCTTGAGTAAAAGACACTTTTGGCGTGGCCTTAAAAGACATATATACATGTATATAAATACTTTGTAATTTAGAGACTCAAATTTTGATTTTAAAAATGTAGATGGTAATAATTTATAATCTATCTGAATGTCTCAGAGCTGAATGGCTAGTCAAGTTACCTGTGACAGGAGTGGTAGTATAGTCACACCAGAGTGTCCACCAATAACAGGCACACTGACATCATTTACATCAAGTCCCTGGAAGAAAAATATATATCACATTTATAAGATACTTTGCTGATATACACCCTAAGATTTCTTAGATATTAGAAATCAATCATTTAAACCAATTACCTTTGCCTCAGCCACAAAAGCATTAGCACGCACAATATCCAGAGTTGTGACACCCAAAATTCTATGATTCAAAAGGAAATAGTTCAAATAAAAGTATCCAAAAAGATAGTGTGGTGATGGTTATAGAGACAGTAGTGATATAAGTGGCAGTGATAATGATAGTGACAAAATTGAAAAAAGTCAATGCTGCCTTGGGTAGGGGCATGAATATTTTCTGGACCTATCCAATGATGAAATGTATTTTATGTGGAAGTTGTGTGATGCTGTCAGATTGCATCTAACAAAAATTAATCATTCTTGCCTGTTTGGATCATAGACTCCAGCTTTCTTGTATACTTCACTTGCAATTGGAACAGTTGAATTCACCTAAGGAAACAAAATCACATTCCTTATCAATACAAAAATATGATATTTAATAGAATTAGGTATTTATGATTGGAAATTAAAATGTTATTAAAATTACCCTTTCCACTCTAGTTTCAAAGTATGGTGAACATGTCTAGAGCTGAGATATGCTAATCCCTATTCAGTTGGTTAGTTCTGAATAGGATGAATATTTTTGATAAGTAATGGCATGAAATAATGGGGTTTGTACTTACAGGATTGGAAATGATACAAATAATAGCCTTTGGACAATACCTAGATCAAAGATTTTGGAATTAACTGTCATATTATTGTTATGCAACTTGGGGTATTAAATAGAGCTTTTTTCCCAAAAAAAGCTGTCTTCAATTCTAATTAAGTTTATATTTTAATTAAACCATTATGGAATGCGGTGGAGGGAAATATTGGGAAATTTATAGACTACTCTGCAAAGCTGCCAGAGTGTCTCTTTATAAACTTTATGCTTACCAGCTCACTAGGTACACCATGCTGACAAGGCCCAATAAAGGCCGAAACAGCTGTCCATGGTTTCTAGTTGAGCTGGCTAATGTTTTATGCGACTTGAAGTTGTGAAAGGCCCATTGGCCCTCTTCTTCAGTTGTTTCATAACAAGGCTTGTAATTTACCTACTGCGCATATTCTTATACCATCCCATTGTTAATGAGAATGTCTTATTTGACAACATAGCCCAGCCACTCTGTATGCTTAACTCTTTTATATTTGCTCCAGTATCACATAATTCAACATGGCCGCCATACCATTAAATTGTCTATTTGAAGATAGAGCAGCTGAAATAACCACTTACTTGGCACAGGCTTCTGCAAGGTTCTGGACGATAGAAGCATTGGTGTTGAAAAGATCATCACGGGTCATGCCTAAAAAAGCAATTTTTTCCTCAGCTTATGAGAAAACAGCTTTCCTCACTCTGCTAAAATCAACATGCAAGTTGAGAATTGCATGCTTAAAACATTAAATGTAGAGGTAGTGACCATGGATGGGTATCCTGACTAAGAATACAAGATAACAGTCTTTAAGGATAAGGATCTTACCAGGTTTTCTAGGTACACCAGCTGGGATAGCCACAACATCACATCCTTCTAGAGCATTTTTGAGCTCATCTGGGCCTTGGTGGCTGGACACCTACAAAGTAAAGCTGTAATTAATGTTCATGGTAGGAGTATTGGCCATCTAGTGCAACCTGCAGTGCAAAACACCCTTTGCTAAAGAGTCGGCCGAAAATTGAAATGAGTTAAATTAAAAAACGAATAGCAGCACTGGGAAGAGCTCCTTTACTTAAGTAACCTTACAAAGATTCATTATGTCAGGTGTTATAACGGCCGAGAAAACTCAAGTTGAAAATCGACAACTTTACAGACCTTTAGCATGTTTAAGCATAGTTAATATTAATTGTGGTTTAAGTATTCGTTTCATTTTTATATGCCAACGATTTGGGTCAGTTTTACTGTGTAACCAATAGAGTTTTTAAAGGTTTAGGATAAATGAAGTCTAACCTTAGCTCGGGTCGAGATGTGACTCAGATCAGCAGCAACACCTTAAAAAATATTCAGGAAGCGTAACATTACTTTCAGTAAATGAAATTTTACTCGATTATTTGTCAATATAAATACTGTAAGTTTAATCTCATCCAAGCTACCCTTTACCCACTTAAACATTCTTTAGCTTACTTTTTCTGCTTAAAAAACCGTTACCAAATGTTCTCGCGTGAAAAGACGAGTGAAAATGTACATAAAATTTGCACATATTTCGTACCTGGAGTGTTGACGATGTCGTACAGGGCAAGATGACTAACAAGAGGAGATTGCTTCAAGAGAAGCGACATAGGCTGACCAATACCACCAGCAGCACCTAGAACAGCTACCTTTGACTGTCTCTACAGTATAAAACCAATAATGAAACATCAACAAAGGGTTTTTAAAGCCAAAATTTAAACCAGAACCGGCAAAAGTGTTGCCAAAAAAAAAAAAAGAACCTGTTTGGTGATCAAAACGGTTTTTGTCGAGCCTGTCTCACCTGAGTAGTTGAAGAAAACTGCCGAGAGAGTCTAGCTAGGGTAGTTACTCCCTGTGGACGTGTTACTGCTCTAGAAAGCATTTTTAAATATATTTAAAGAAGATTTTTCTAAGACGAGGTAAAAAATCTTTGACTCCTGCACAGGCATTCAACGAAGAAAGGCTTGAACGCATGCTCAAGAGAGGGTATAGCCGCATTTATTTATCGATGGCGCATTTAAACGAGGCATGGAACGGGGGTCAAAACCGGTCTTTGCCCATGGTGAACGTGGGGAATCAAACTACCGATTATTGGTCGTTTCTCACCATCACACAGGGAGACCAACAAAATAGTTTTTGAAACTACAAAAACAAAATGGCGGACGGCCTTCGAGGAAGAATCGGTGTTTGGAACAAGAAGACTTGAGTTTAGGCGAGTTCGCCACCATAAAAATTCCCCACTACTTCTAAACTTATAGCAGAGTTTCATTGGCTTGTTGGCTCCCCAATATGGCGAAAATTTGAATAAGTACCGTCAACGAACCGCGGGCAAGTATGAGTTTCAAGACGGAGTAGCAAAAAAAAAAAAAAAACCGAAAAGGAGACTTTGCTAGCAGTGACAGGTTTCCTAACATTATCGATTTCATTTTTTATTCATTGTAGCTATCTTTGAGCGCTAGTATGCTTCAAATAAAAGTTTATAAGATTTTAAACCTTACTACTAGTATTGTAGTTGCATAAATTTATACACCTTAACCTCACCTATAAGCAAGTAATTCTATTTATTAAATCGATCTTCGTCTATTTAAAGTAGAAATATCAAAGGTAAATTATATCCGGATACGGGTCTAATTTTTTTTTTTGTGGTATTTTATGTAGTAACTTCAACTTCAGCTATAAAATAATCTACATGTATAAACTTATAAGCAAAACAGATTATTTCACTGACTGTTCTAAATGTAAACATTGACATTATTTCTGGGACTACCTTATTTATATTTTCAAAACCATTTATTTTCACGTGATTAGTGACATTTAGAGTGCTTCGTAGAACTAATTTACATACCTGCAAAACAGATTATTGCACATACTGTTTTAAAGTTTAATATATTGACATTATTTCTGGGAGTAGCTTCACAATAACCCGCTTTGAATTGCATCCTATTGTTCCTCTAATTCCTGAGTGGCTTCATTGTTATGTGGCTACAATACAATCCATGTACCCTCTACTCATACCCTATAGACTCGATGCAAAGGCTAAAATAATAAACAACCCCTACTCCAACCCACCTCTTGTGGTAGTCGACAGTAAATGAAATATTAGTGTAACCATTAGCTGGTACTTTAAAGTAATACCCATTTTTGTCTTTATTTGCTAAAACAGATTTTTACATGTGATTTAGTGACATTCTCTTGTTCATCCTCTGATATTACAGTCGACTGAAGTCAGCATTGTAACGCTTTGCATCATACTCAGATAAGCACTGACATTTCCTAGACACACCTTGCTGGTCAACCAAGCATGGTGGGATAGGACCCAAAGCAGGTGCACATGCACCAACTCAATTCCACCCACAACCTCAAAATCATTTTGCAATCCCGGTCAACTAAAGTGATCAACACTATACCCAATATATCATACTCAGATCGGTATTGACAATTCCTAGACACTCCTTGCTGGTCAACCGAGCATGGTGGAATAGGACCCAAAACAGGTGCACATGCACCATCTCATTTCCACCCACAATCTCAAAATCATTTTGCAATCCCGGTCAACTGAAGTCAACACTATACCCAATATATCATACTCATATCGGTATTGACAATTCCTAGACACTCCTTCCTTATCAACCCAGCATGGTGGAATAGGACTCAAAACAGGTGCACATGCACCATCTCATTTCCAGCCATAAATTCAAAATCATTTTGCAATCCCGGTCAACTGAAGTCAACACTATACCCAATATATCATGCTCATATCGGTATTGACAATTCCTAGACACTCCTTCCTTATCAACCCAGCATGGTGGAATAGGACTCAAAACAGGTGCACATGCACCATCTCACTTCCACCCATAAATTCAAAATCATTTCCAAATACTGGTCAACTGAAGTCAACACTATACCACAGGCATCATACTCAGACCAGCAATGACAATTCCTAGACACTCCTTCCTTTTCAACCAATCATGGTGTGATAGGACTCAAAACAGGTGCACATGCACCATCTCACTTCCACCCACAAATTCAAAATCATTTCAAAATCCTGATGAACTGAAGTCAACACTATACCCATTGCATCATACTCAGATCAGCAATGACATTTCCTAGACGCTCCTTCCTGGTCAACTGAGCATGGCGGAATGGGACTCAAAACAGGTGTACATGCACCATAAATATAAAACATCTTTATATCATTCACTTCTCTCAAGTGCATGGCAGCCAATAAATTTCTCTTTCCTGGAAGGTATAGCAAACCATAATCTTAGATATACCATACTCCTGACAAAAAGAAAAACAAGGATGATTTTATTTGGTGTATAGTGTTGACTTCAGTTGACCAAGATTTGGAAATAATTTTGAATTATGATGCAGTGAGTTAAGTGTTGACATCAGTTCGCCGGGATTTTGGAATGATTTTGAATTTATAGATAGAAGTGAGATTTTGAAATGAATTTAAAATTGTGGGTGGAAGTGAGATGGAGCATGTGCACCTGTTTTGAGCCCAATCCCACCAAGCTCAGTTGATCAAAAAAGAAGTGTCTAGGAAATGTCACTGCTGATCTGAGTATGATGAAGTGAGTTTAGTTATGACTTTAGTTGACCAGGATTGCAAAATGATTTTGAATTTATGGATAGAAGTGAGATGGTGCATGTGTCCTATTCCACCATGCTCGGTCGACCAGGAAGGTGTGTCTAAAAAAAGTCAGAAATGATCTGAGTATGATGCAGTGAGTTTACTGTTGACTTTAGTTGACCAGTATTGCAAAATGATTTTGAGTTTGTGGGTGGAAGTGAGATGGTGAATGCGCACCTGTTTTGAGTCCTATCCCACCATCCTCGGTTGACAAGGAAGGAGTGTCTAGGAATTGTCATTGCTGATCTGAGTATGATGCCTGTGGTATAGTGTTGACTTCAGTTGACCGGGATTGCAAAATGATTTTGAATTTATGGGTGGAAGTGAGATGGTGCATGTGCACCTGTTTTGAGTCCTATTCCACCATGCTGGGTTGATAAGGAAGGAGTGTCTAGGAATTGTCAATACCGATATGAGTATGATATATTGGGTATAGTGTTGACTTCAGTTGACCGGGATTGCAAAATGATTTTGAGATTGTGGGTGGAAATGAGATGGTGCATGTGCACCTGTTTTGGGTCCTATTCCACCATGCTCGGTTGACCAGCAAGGAGTGTCTAGGAATTGTCAATACCGATCTGAGTATGATATATTGGGTATAGTGTTGATCACTTTAGTTGACCGGGATTGCAAAATGATTTTGAGGTTGTGGGTGGAATTGAGTTGGTGCATGTGCACCTGTTTTGGGTCCTATCCCACCATGCTCGGTTGACCAGCAAGGTGTGTCTAGGAAATGTCAGTGCTTATCTGAGTATGATGCAAAGCGTTACAATGCTGACTTCAGTCGACTGTAATATCAGAGGATGAACAAGAGAATGTCACTAAATCACATGTAAAAATCTGTTTTAGCAAATAAAGACAAAAATGGGTATTACTTTAAAGTACCAGCTAATGGTTACACTAATATTTCATTTACTGTCGACTACCACAAGAGGTGGGTTGGAGTAGGGGTTGTTTATTATTTTAGCCTTTGCATCGAGTCTATAGGGTATGAGTAGAGGGTACATGGATTGTATTGTAGCCACATAACAATGAAGCCACTCAGGAATTAGAGGAACAATAGGATGCAATTCAAAGCGGGTTATTGTGAAGCTACTCCCAGAAATAATGTCAATATATTAAACTTTAAAACAGTATGTGCAATAATCTGTTTTGCAGGTATGTAAATTAGTTCTACGAAGCACTCTAAATGTCACTAATCACGTGAAAATAAATGGTTTTGAAAATATAAATAAGGTAGTCCCAGAAATAATGTCAATGTTTACATTTAGAACAGTCAGTGAAATAATCTGTTTTGCTTATAAGTTTATACATGTAGATTATTTTATAGCTGAAGTTGAAGTTACTACATAAAATACCACACAAAAAAAATTAGACCCGTATCCGGATATAATTTACCTTTGATATTTCTACTTTAAATAGACGAAGATCGATTTAATAAATAGAATTACTTGCTTATAGGTGAGGTTAAGGTGTATAAATTTATGCAACTACAATACTAGTAGTAAGGTTTAAAATCTTATAAACTTTTATTTGAAGCATACTAGCGCTCAAAGATAGCTACAATGAATAAAAAATGAAATCGATAATGTTAGGAAACCTGTCACTGCTAGCAAAGTCTCCTTTTCGGGTTTTTTTTTTTTTTGCTACTCCGTCTTGAAACTCATACTTGCCCGCGGTTCGTTGACGGTACTTATTCGAATTTTCGCCATATTGGGGAGCCAACAAGCCAATGAAACTCTGCTATAAGTTTAGAAGTAGTGGGGAATTTTTATGGTGGCGAACTCGCCTAAACTCAAACACCGATTCTTCCTCGAAGGCCGTCCGCCATTTTGTTTTTGTAGTTTCAAAAACTATTTTGTTGGTCTCCCTGTGTGATGGTGAGAAACGACCAATAATCGGTAGTTTGATTCCCCACGTTCACCATGGGCAAAGACCGGTTTTGAGTGACGTTTCATAATTGTTTAAACATATGTCACACAATCGGGTCACGCGTCACCGGATATGATGAACAGTCGAGATAAGATTTACAGGTAAACTTTTAACTCTTTTTAACTTTTAGGGGAACCAAAATCACGAAGTGACTGATTATTAAACATATTGGAGGGATAGGAATTCAAGAGTTAGATAAAGTGGTAGATCTTGTTGGGGGGAGGGGGATTGAAGGAGTGTCCATAGCCCTCTCCTTTGTGTAGTTTCAGCCAACTGAAACTACTGTAAATGTCGTAAAAAAACCTAGGGCGGGCAAGCTCCACAGTACAGTTTTAACTTTTCCTAGTTTTCTTTTTTTAAAGAACACACCATGAAAAAAAAACCTCATTAGACTTTTTTATTGTCTGTCATGCAATGTTTCCCTCCCAGCAAACGTCCATGCGGAGGGAAACATTGTGTGACGACACTAAGAACTTCTGCATAGGAGGCTATCATAAAATTTGTTGAATTGAGAATAGAGATTTAAGTCAGAGTCCTCCATTTATCACAAAATGTAAAGCACATTCGGATGTGAAAAAGCGCTATATACCGTAATCAGCACCTCCATTATAATATTCATATGATATAGCAACCTAATGACATAAATTACTTTATTACCATTAAAAATTAATTTCATTTTTCAATACACCACTCTCTTTGTACAAAAATTTGATAAGATATCATTACAACCATCAACAATTGTTATTCACAAGAATAAAAGAATAGTGTTTTTAGATCAATAATTTGGTTCGCTAATGTCAGTGATGGCTTTTCCAAACAGCTTGTCTTCCCACTTTGCAAGCTGAACAATGAAGCCTCGGGTTGGTTGCATGTTTTCTTTACACTTCAGCAAATGCTGGTAGGCATCCTAGAAAAACATTAAAAGAGTGACAGACTTTAAAGTTGAATTTCTGAAAATCAAATTATCATAATCTTTCATGCACATGGATGTAGCCAGTATTTTGCATCAGGGATGGGGTGGGGGCAAGACCTGTTTTCAGAACATCAGTAAGTCAAATTTATCTTTGTAATTACATTTAGGTTTATACTCCACTGGATAAGATTTATCTACTGGATAGCGCTACTCATGCATTGTACGTCAAATGGGCCCTGACATATACACTCTTGTTTAACTCACATGTGATGGCAATCCCAGGAAAGCCTAGAGGGAAGAGCCTTGAAGTGACTAATAACTGCAGCTACCCCAATCTTTATTTCCTAAGATGATCTACATTTTATCAAAAATATTTTGATACCTTTAATGAAATCTTTTTATGCCACATGATGTAGGCCACAGCAATAGTAATACATCTACTGATGCCAAGAGTAGAGTATATTAGAACACCTTGTCCATCGTCAGTTTTGTGGTCATCTGTAAAAAGTATATGCAACATTAATATTTCTATAATCAAATTTTTAGATTTGAACACCTAGTTTCTTATATCCCCAAAGGATTTCATTTAACTCAAGTTTTTCATATGAATCATTGTAATGCCAGCTTAGGGTATATTTATTTATATTTAGGCACCATGAATCCTGACAATCAACAAATGCAAGATATTAAATTAAAATATTTGAATTAGTTGAGGGAAATAAAAATTTGAGTGTATAGGGATGCAAGAACATTTTTTTGATACAAAGATACAGTTCTAGTTCTAATTCGAGGGAGTTTGAAAAAGACAGTACCCTGCACCCAGGAACTTCCAATTTTCTTCATACAAACTCTGTAATTTAGTTCTTTCTCGACTGACCCCTTCCTTTGAATTTTCAATTTCATTTCTAATGTTATATAGATTACAAGTCTTACCAATGAAATTAGCCACATCCTGGAAATAAGAGTAAAGGTCTGCATCATTGCTATCTTCCACTGGAATGTTTAGCAACTGGCTTACTTTCTTATCATTCACTCCAGGTTTTGTGGAGTCAGCAGAAAACCTAAGTGAAGGCAAAATAGATGAGAAAATTTTCATTTTCAAATAATAAACCTCACTCTAGACAGGATACCCCCTAGACTCCTACAATGAGGTTAATTATTACTTTTCCTGTACGGTATCATTATTGCAAGCAAAATAAGAGGATATCATTTGATATACAGTAGCAATAGATATGTAGGCAGTCAGGTTAGCCTTCAGTATTTATTTTTCTCTTGCAGTAGTTTGGTTTTTATAATTGAGGTTTTTGATATTCTGCGAACTCAGATATTCCAACGGCTAGTCGTGAAATAGTTTTTTTTACTGCCACCAGTGAAGAACATAATGGTACCAACTGATTATTTTTGATTGACGGCAGCAAAAAAGCAAATTTCAGCTTGCAGCTTGTAACTACCACGCTTGCAGAATATGGAAAATCACAGTAATGCTAAAATAAAACACAAATATTGTTCACTCAGACTGGCCAGTTATAATAATCTGCTGTACCCACTACCCAGAAAACCTGGACTGTAGTATATTAATTAATTAAAGGAGAATTACAAATTACTTTTAAAAAATCCAAGCAGAGCCTCATGTATTTTTAAATTAATATTAAAAAACAGGAATTGATTTTATAACAAAGAATATACCATATAACCAGGCTAATAGAAATGTCAAGAGTGTTTACTTACACTTTATCAGTTTCCATAGAAACATTAACATGGGCTTTAAGTTTTAGATGTTTAGTGATTTCTCTCTTTTGTGACTGTTCATAGGTACCAACATATAAAAAGCTTGGAAGAACTTCCAATGGATAGGTAAGAATCACATCCAGCTCCTAATAGAAAAGGTAATATTAATATTTGAACAGTGAGATTTTATAATAGTGATAGTAATGGTAATACATAAAAACAACAGTTGTAAATCAGTGTCAGTAGGTTGTTGGCTAAAAGCTCACCGTAAACCTATTGACAACCTGCCTTCACCCTACCAATAATATCTGCCTTACTGTGGTTTTCCAAATTCTGTGAACTCCAACATTTCAACTGATTGTTATGAAATTGTTTTTACTGCCCCCAGTGAACAACTTAAAAGGTACTGACTGATTATTTTTGATTCATTGCAGTGAAAAACTGAATTTCAGTGTGCAGCTTACGACTACCAAGTTTGTAGATCTCGAAAATAGCAGTAAAAGACAAACAACCATCTCCTTTTCAACATACAATATTTTGGTATGATTCCAGTTAAGTAATCATCAGTTTGCAAAATACTGAAGAAAAGTTCACTTGGAATAAATATCTGAGATCTCCGGTAAGGGTCTGGTTAAGAAAGGAATTCCTATGACAAACAAGTGGGTAGCCAGCATAGTAGTATTACATATTACATAGTAATTAGATCTACTTGGTACCTGGTTTATCATAGAAATCCCAAGAAGGTTTAAAATGTTGAATTACAGTCACTTATTAACCGTTACCTTAGAATAAATAAGTGGATAATTACCCTTGGCATATAAATGATTTTCTGTGTCCTCAAGAATGGATAAAGTGCAGAAAACAACTCATAGCCACCTAGAAAAACAAAAAACACAAATAAACTAAGATAATAATATATTAGCCATTCAGAGGCAGGCAGTCATTCAGCATTTCAGTGCATTTTGGGACTAATTTAGGGGACATGGCACCTGTTTCATACCATTAAACAATCCTACAATGTACTTCAATGCCAACTTGACCAATTTTACCCTCTTAACCAGGCCAACAAAAAAAAAGAAAAGAAAAAAAAAAGATTTATAAAAAAATACTATACCTTTCAAAACTTTGACAGGATTTTTGCTGCCCATTTCCCATAACAATTTGGCACAAGATAAAGCAGTACTCCCTGGGAAAAAAGCAGGGAATATCCAGCTTATTTTCTTTGTAGGTTTATTTTAAATGAAATCACTCTGAAGTAAAATCATTTTTTTAAGTAATGCACACATTAGACCACATGATCACCACTTACGACACGAGTGCAAACACAATTAATAGGAATCTTTAGTCATTATGATAATACCATATATATATTTGAAAGAACAGGTGATAGCTAGTAATAAACCTGCACACATTTTCCAGATTGACTTTACCCCCAATCAAATAAACCAATAGAATATCAATAGATGTAAGAACACATTCTGCAAACTTAGTAGTCACAAGCTGCACACTAAAATTTGCTTTCTTAACTGCCGTTATTCAAAAATAATCAGTTGGTACCTTTAATGTTCATGACAGTGGCGTCATTATAAAAAAATTCACATCAAGCTGTAGAAATGTCTTAATTGGCATAATATCGAAAACACCAGTAATGGATTATTTGACTGATAATAGTCTACTGCTTAGTGCAGTTTTCGTATGACTGTGAAAAGCTCAGTGCCGTGCTGTGACCGTGATGTTTCCTAGAATTTTAATTGGCTGTTTTTTTCTCACGCAATGTGATTGGTCTGGAAATGCCGTGACTTTGGCGTTACCATGTCCGCGCTGTGTTTATGCTATCTTCCGGGTATTTGATTGGATGGAGAGTGAATTCTCAAGCAATGTGATTGGTCTGGCACATTCCTAGCCGTGTCAAGAACGTGTTCATGCCGTGAGCTTTTCACAGTCATGCGAAAACTGCTCTATAACCTTTCGCGACGGTGTTAACAGTCTACATCAACAAAAAATTAATTCTTGGCCATGCAAGCTCTAATAAAAAAATTTGAAAAAGGCAGTTTTCTAGGTAAAGCAGTAAATCAAATATCACAAAGTTCGTAATGATTGCTGTTTACCTTTATCTTTAGTTGTGCTTGTATTGCTGTCATAAAGTACAACATTCACTTTAGTCTCCAGCTCTGCATCCTCTGGTACTGTGAACGCTCCTATGTCATTCTAGATATAGCAATGAACAACAAAAATAACTATCAGCTGTTTATTCATTGACCATCCAATTGCTTATATTAACTTTTGTCTTATTGAAGGTGCTGACTCACCCGCGGTGCATACTTTGCTGTAACAACATGACTCTCGCTATAATCATGTCTCTTCCTAGTATCTGGTGGTCAAAACATGTTGATTATATGAGAGTGCATCGCTAAAGTTTATAAAAGTTAAATATAGTGAATGCTTGGTAACTCACCGAGTAAAAGCAAGTGGTTGGGATCGCTGAGTCGAGGATGTTGGAACGACTTTTAGTGAATGAGAAAATTGAGTTTTAGTAGATGCGCCAAAAAAAAGACACAAGATTGTTTCAAAAGATTTTGAAACGATGTATAGCTGCGAAAAAAAATAAAGCTTACCTGGTTCAACAAGTTGTAAAGCTCGGAGGGTTCGAAAAGGACAATTCCAGAGGATGACATGGTTAAAATATTGTTTTAATTTCAGGTCAGAAAGTCTTTTTCTCAGATAAGATGCTCATTTTCACCGAGGTTTGTTTTCTGTTGCTAAGATGGGCTACTACCGCTGGCCCGTAAGAACCAGAAACTCAAGTACTTACCACAGGTAACCCAAAGGTAAATCTTTGACACATCCGTATGAATATGTACTATTATCTGGTCAGTATTATATCATAGGCAGCCCTAACAAGGTTCCTTTGTATGGTTTATAAGGGAATGTATGAGAGCTATGATAAAAAAAAACACTAAACGACCCCAAATTGCGCTTGAACTTCGCCAGAAGACTGAACAAAGTAAAAGCAAACTGCAGCAGGTTTTGAGGCAAATTGTTGAGTGAAACATTTTATTTTCATAACTTTATCATAGTTCCCATACATTCCCTTACAAACATACACAGGAACCTTGTTTGGGCTGCCTGTGATCATATCAGTTTGGCCCACATTGCATGGTTAGGGAAATCAATGGTTGAATTCCTGGCCTATTGTAGGGTCTCAACTAATCTCAGGGTTTATATTTTTTCACCCTGAAGAAGTTCACAAGTTTTCTTTCACCCACAAAACCAAAGCTCTTCTAATTTCTGTAGCTCATTTCTGCACAACCACTTGATCATTTAAAGGTATCAAGGTCATGTGACCTGATATTGCAAAAGGCCTATAGTAATCAACGACACAGTACACTTCAGCAATAGTTTGAATTCTTTTATTGAATATATGATATAAAGCTGGAAAAAAAAAAAGTTATTAGCATAAAACATATCACACAATCTAGCAACTGCAAAGTTCAATATTACACAAACTACTAGAAGTTTCCTAGTAATTTATCACACAATTTATTATGATCCTAACACTTTTGATGAACAGCATGTCACAATCAATGGAAAGCTATGAAAATTCTGTAATAAAGACCATTGCAGTTATATAAGTATCTTGTTAATAAAACGTGGTATGTTCCATTTTTAATGGCATCATTTTAAGAAAAAGAAAGTTCAGACTTTGAAACCAAATTCAGTCATACCACCTTTAATGAAATCCCTCCTGATTGTTTGCTTCAATCCTGATATATCCCACTCAAGTAGGCAAGAAGGATTCACCATGGCGAAGCGCCAATGAAACCGATCCTTTCCAACTTGCTAAAATCCAAAAAAAGAAATCCTAGGATATCCATCATCACAGTATTGATTGATTGATCCTGTTCCCTTCCAATGATTTATGCAATCCTTTATCTGCACAAGATAAGTGAAGTTGTCAAAACCAGGAACAATCAAAGGTGAGCAAGACATATATTAATAACTACAATCTAAACCGTAATGGAATAGATACAGAAAACTTTAATATCAAAACCAAGTGTAGTAGAAAAGGACTTAATAAAGGGGCAATAATTAGTGCTCCAGTACTTATTTATTAGAGGTAAATAACTTAATGAAAAATAAAGTTGCATTAAAAAGCAAAAAAGTCTGTTAGGACATTTCTTATAAGGACTTTAGAGTTATGTGATTTCCCTTCACTATTTGCGCATTTCTCATGTGCTCCAACTTAGCAAGGATAATGAATTGCCCAATATATCAGCACCTTAATCTTCTCATTCTATTGTTTTGTAAATATCTATAGATCATGATGAATTAAAACTAGCCTAAATGAGACTATCAATGATACAAAATTTGTTACAGAAGTTGATTGAGAGTCATAGACCTAAGTACTTCTAGTTATTAATCAAGGCTACATAGGTAAGATGACCTATGCATACCATATTCCAGGGTTTGTGATCCAAATGTCTCCCTCCTATGAATCCCTTGTTAAGATGATCCTTTTCCGTTTCTGATCATGGAGCAAGTCAAGCTCCTGTTTGTATTAACTTTGTCCTAAGACACTTGAGCATGCCTTACCAAATAGATTAGCAATCCTTTGGTTATCTATAAAACAAGGTAATGAGCAGGTGAAAGGATGTTTAAACTTTGTAAAAAACATCAAAGTAAACCTCTCAGGAAATGGTTACCTTTCTTCTCCTGTGAGAGGAAATTTAAGAAACTGAACTCTCAGATTCAAAATCACGGATATACTCTACGTATTATTGGTAACAAAAGGTACTAACAAATAATACGCAAAGCTGACGAATATTACTACAGTTAAATCAAGACTAAGAGTTGAAAAAGAGTTTATGAACGGCTGCTTGAATGGGATCTGGACCGACGAGGACTGTAGGAACGTCTTGGACTTTCTGACTTTCTGGGAGATCTTGAATATGATCTCATTCTTCTTCTTGCGGGGCTTTTTGATTTAGATCTTGAAGGTGATCTGGATTTGCTACGTGATCGTCTTGGTGAGTGACTCCTTGATTTGCTGCGGGACATGTTGTCGCTCTTTACCCGAACATATGAAGTCTCACCCTGAATGATAAGTAAAGGATGCATTTTATAGTAATTATCAATCAAAGAGCCAAAACTCCAAGTTTTTGTATACTAACCTCATGTGACCTGAATTTTGAATCATCTAAGTTTTTTAAGGCATACTTCATGTCATCATAACGAGCATACTCCACCACACCTGTTCCATCTTTAAATACATCTGTGAAGAGTACATCGCCAGCTTCCCTCATGTGGTCTTTCAGATCTTGCCAACTTCCAGTTGGTGGAAGCCCAGAAACATGGACCCGAAAGTCTGACCTGCGTGGTGGGGGTCCCCTTCCTCGGCTAGAAAAGCCACTCCTGCCCCCACCGCCGCCACCACCACCACCACTTCCTCCCCCTCTACCACCTCTAGGAAACTCCACCCTGATTCGGAATCCTTCAAACTCATAACCATCTTTACCCCTTACAGCATCATCTGCATCTCTGTACAAAAAAGATAAACAGGAGTTTAATTATGGTGCATCTAAACGTATACGAAAGACTATGAAGATATCTAAAACTTTTAAAACTTCAAAGGCATCTTTCCCATTAAGTTGATTTCACCCGATATACACCTTCTAAATTCAAATAACTTAGCTTGAGAGTTTATAAACTGAAGAAAGAATCCACCAATGATTGTATGCTTTGATCCAACCACTGTTGCGAAAATCATTTTGGAGCTTTCAATCCACATTCCACAACTCAAAGCAAAAGCGAAATGCTTGAGAGCGAAACAAGTTATGAAAAGATCAAAAGACACGATTACAAATACGTGAAAAGTTTTTTTAAACATTCAGAAAGCAAATTAGAATCCCTAAAAGTAAATATATTAAGTAGATCGCTTACCTTGGATCCTCAAACTCAACAAATGCAAACGGTGGACCACCTCGACGGTTCTTGAGGTCGATCTCAGCGATGTGACCGTACTTATAAAAGATATTTTCTAAGTCTTTTTCGCGAATATCTTGAGGCAAATTTCCAACATAAACTCTGCAGTCGTTGTTATTACTTCGATTCATTTTGTTTAACAGTGAAAAATCAAGATTCTTTAGAGATAAAAAATGCAATTTAGACGCTACAAAGACAAGTTTCTCAAACAAATATGGCGTCCCTTTTTTAAAGTAAAACCACGTGGCCCTTGATTGGGGGGGACCTTATCGTTTGACAAGGGTCACACAGGTAGCCCAACTATAGATACTTCATTGCAATTTTGCAATTGGACAAACGGTCCAAAAATTAATACATATTTAATTACTGTTTCTTTCATTATTCATTTGTCAAGATGAAAATATGTCAGTTGACTTTTGTCTAGAAGAACATACTTTCGCCTATCGCTGTCCTACCAGGGCTGAAACCAGTTTTATTGGAATCGGCGCGCAGCAAAAAACCTCATTATCAGGGACGGACCATTAAATAGTTGAAGGGGGGTTGCGTAAATCCCCCAAAAACATATCGAGATGGCACTTAAACCTCAAAAAATATCGTGCAACCTCTTCTGAAGAAAAATATCTAACTGCAAAAAAAACGTGCACGGGTTGAGCCAAAAAAAAAAATCATATTGTTAAGTTATATAGTTGCTAATTTCTAAAAGAAAAATGGTCGCAGGATCTAGCGGAACTTTGCGCGCGCGGATGGCGTCAGCATTGTGCTCCGTTCGCTCCGTTCACAATTATAAAATTACTGTTAATTAAACGAAACTAAGCAAGAAAGTGCGCGCGTGTGCAATGTGCTCTCATAAAGCACGCGCTCCCAAACCAATCAAAACGCGATGTTCATAACAGTTACTTCATAATGAAGGATGTCAACTTGCACAAGCCGAGTAGAAAAATGCTTAGTTTCGTGAGTTACACTAGCCAAAGTTCCTTTCTACTACACTGACAGCTTTGGGTTGCACTTTCTTCGGCTTAACAAAAGCAGCAATGTCTTTTTCGATGTTGAATTTTTCTTTCGCTGGTGTAAGCACTCAACAACGTCTTGCTGCAATATCTGATTTTCGATTACGGCTTTCTTATCCGACATGAAGACAAACATGAAAACGACTGCTACATGCATCTTTTTTTGTTTTATCCAAACTGTAGCAATTTATCTTTTTTATTTATTACCGTTTATGGAGAAAACTAAATCTTCCTCTTCTCGTTAAAAACATTAAAATTCATAATCGTCTTACTGGATAAATACACGGACCCTAACCCTTTATTTTGGCGTGGTGGCAACTACAGAAGATTCGTCAGTCTTATTCTTATTGATCTATTACATGATATTATGGAAGGGATTGGTCAACTAATGGTAAAATGTTTCGGCATCCTATAACGATCGTAAAGGCGATTTATGTACCGTACCTAGCTCCACTCGCAGCTGCCGAGCTCCTAGCTGTATAAATCATGTGGACTGAATCGTGGCGAAAAGATAAGATAGTTGCAATGGGTTGGAAGCAAGTTTAAAAGAAATAAAAATTTAAATTTTAGAAAATTAAGTTTAAATTTTTAAAATTTAGTTCTAAATAAAAAGAAATTGTGGAAGTAAAATCAACAAACAAAAATACTGAACACTTGATATTATTTTCCTATTTTTACATCGACAATATTCTGGTCATATTTTTTTAAATCGCCGTTTAGCGACAATACTTTCGCACATTATGCAAATTATGTGTTGCTACGGAGATATGTTTGGGCGCGCATATTCTTGCGTTATAGGATACCGAAAAATGATACGGTAACTGTCCAATCACAATCATTCAAACCCTATCTATTACCAATCAAATTCATTTCTTCAACCAAAAGCCAATTTTGTGGTGAGTTATAAGCGTTGTGAAAGGTGGTGTGTTTAGGATTCAAACTGTACAGTTTCATCTGTGGCGAAGTATTGTAGTAACTGTGGAGACTTGTTCTTAGACAAGGTGAGTTTCTTGCCCGTTCTTTTGCTTTAAAACAGCGTTTTTAATCCAAGAGAGGCGCTTTTTCTCGGGATCTGCTGATTCATGTCATTTCTATGATCTGCGCCCAGGAGCGCCAGAATTCAAAGTATTCAAAGTTTTTCTTGTTTCTCGATAGATGACAGAAAGAAAAGCCGTAATAAAAAACGCAGATATGTCCGAGGACATGCAGCAAGACGCCATCGAATGCGCAACCCAAGCTATTGAGAAATTCAACATCGAAAAAGACATTGCTGCTTTTGTCAAAAAGGAGTTTGACAAGAAGTACAACCCAACGTGGCATTGTATCGTAGGGAGGAACTTTGGCTCGTATGTCACTCACGAAACTAAGCACTTTATCTACTTCTACCTTGGGCAAGTTGCCATCCTTCTTTTCAAGTCCGGATAAATCACCATTGATAGAAATATTCTTTTAACAAGCTCCATAGCTTCGTAGCCAAACAAAGTGCAGTGGTGGTAAATGCTATTTCAGTGGTAGTTTTGTGAATATATTTTTTAGTTTTTTGCCCTAATGCTATTGTTCTTTAGCCTAAAACTCAAAGCAGATGTAAAATAATTTATATTAAAAAACTTAGTTATATTCATACTTATTCACATATTTGATTATAAATAAATTAATAGCTGTTGCTATGGAGGTTTCTGTGGTAATTTATCTTTGATGTCATTGACCAACATTATGAACCTATCAATATTAAGCCCCTGCTGGAGGGACTGAATTATGCACCTATCAATGTTAAGCCCCAGGAAGGGCTGGATTTTACACTTATCAATGTTAGGCCCAAACGTTGGGGATTATGAACCTTATAAACATTAAGCCTCTGATGGGGGGCAACCCCAGGGGATTTTGACAGTCTCATCACCAGGCCACTAATGAAAGTTGAATCTCCACCCAGTCATTTTTTGAGTCCATTTCCCTACTTTGTGGGTATTGAATAATGTCAATTCCACCAGAGTCCCTTGCCTGTTGCTTAACATTGACAGGTACATTAATGATAATGGTCTGCATGCTACTATATCTGGACAATATTTTTATTGTACAAGTTATTACATAGTGGTACGATGTCACTTAGCTACAACTTGACTTTGAAGGGAACACCATACCCTGACAAAATTATAGTAAAAATAAATTTATTATTTAAAGTTTATACTGAAAACTGCATAAAATAAAACTTCATACAGCCATTGGCTTACATTTTCATTTTAAAAATCTCATTCCATTGCTCTGTTTCTTGAGATTTTCATGTATTTATTTAGCTCTTATTGACCTTGTATTACTTTCTGTTCAAAAACAAGCAAGGAATCTAATAAATTTACAGCTTGAACCCTGAGTGAATAGCTGCAACACCAAAATTTAAGTTTTCATAGGTGACACTTCTAAATCCAGCATCTTCGATCATTCCAGCAAACTCTTCCTGAAAACAAATTTATTATTTATTACAGTGGTAGTTCACATTTTAGCATAAAAAGTATGAAAATGTCCATGCAGCAATTCTTAGTATCAATTCCAGAAAATATCTTAGATGCTAGTAGTAGGTTTAAAGTAAGAAAGTGCGTCATGATTTTGGGTCACCCAGAAATGAGTTGCCAAAAGGGAGGGCAAAATTTCTTGTCTGTTAATGTGTAGTTACCTGATTTGGAAACTGTCGAATGCTTTCCACTAGATATTGGTATGACTTCCAGTCTGCTGCCAGTACCTGGCCCATAACTGGGATTGCATTGAATGAGTATTTGTCATACACCCTGGGGGAAAAAACAGGGAATGTATCACATAACCACTCTTAACATATAAACTCTCATAACATAATATGCAATAATACCTTGAAATTACTGGGTTTTTTACTTCACTAAATTCCAAACACAGGAATCTTCCTCCAGGACGAAGAACTCTATAGTGCTTCCTGTAAAGCCTGCAAGAATATTTAAAAATAAATAAAATCAAGTTGCAGAAGTTACCAACTACCCAATTTATGAAGTACAAGGTGCCCTCCTCAGATGACCAACCCCATCTTATGGAAATTCATATCCGTTTTTACCAACCTCTTGTATTCTTGTAACATTTCTAATGCCAAAGGCAATTGTATAAGCATCAAAAGAGCTGTCTTTTGCAGGAAGATTCTGTGCATCACCAGCTATCCATGACAATCCTGTAAATGACAAGGGCATTCTGCATCAATAGATATATGGTTCAATTTTATCATGTTATCTTACCATGAAACAAAAACAATCTCAGTTTACAATTAAAAAACTAATTTCTTTTATAGGAATTCCAGGAGAAATATTTCTATACTACCATGCTTTGGGAAAAGTATTTGTAACTTCTTTTTATTTTTACCTGGACTCTTGACTGCAGTAGATCCAGAAAAATGACGCGCATTTCTAAGGAAACTGGTGCATGCTCGACATGAAAAATGATTGTTTCAGGGCAGGGATATTTTTCTCCCCCACCAACCTGACGCTCAGCCAGCCTATGGAGGGGAAGAAAAACAATCTCTGCTCACAGGGTAGACTCAATATAAATACTATTTTTGCAAATGTTTTTACCTGATGTAAAATTCAGTTTTTCAGCTTTTCGTTTTCCAACTTCCAACATATACTTATTGATGTCACAAACTGTAACCCAAGATTCTCTTTCTTTTGAAGGTTGATAAGTTCTACTTCTCTGTTTATTGACATATCTTAAAAATCTAAAAGCAATATCACCTGAAAAATTCCAAAAAGACAATCAATTAGTCTATAATAATACTTAAAGTGGATATCTCTATGGGACGTGTAACGGAACCAAGTTTGAGATTGGATGTTAGTATTTTCCCCTTGATTTCAGACCACATCATTCTCCTGCTGGGAATATGATAAAATTCTCAAGTATTACCTTCAAATGTTATTACTGTGCAGACATCAAAGATTTTTACCTCATTTTAATACATGTGTCTAGCAGTTCATTAGTTCAAACACAGAGTGAGCTAAAAATAAAACATCTAAACATTTTGTGGCATTTCGTTGTGATTGTATGGTGCCTAAAAAATGTTAGATTCCTTTGTTTCTACTGAGAGATCTGTGATTGAATAGTAATTAGGAAAAATGTATGAGAAAAAATGAAGTGTTCTTGGTTTGAGTGTCTGCACTGTAAACCCTGAAACAACCTTTGGGCTGATGTAAGCACTCATTCACCAGACCAAAAGAATCTTTGATTGTCAAATAATAGAACAAACATATTGTGTTACTGCCTCATTCTATCATATTATTATCCAATAGGCTCTTTCAGCTGACATGATAGTGCTAACCATCAAAGTAAGAGCACAGCTCACAGGTCAAATATTTGAGATTTAGCTGGTTTTGGATTTGTGGAGGTAAGGAAACAAGTAAACAAAAACAAAAAAAAGATTTTCAAAGAAATGTGAAGTAACAGGAGCATGGACCACTTTCCGAAACACCAATCCTTCTTATAGTTCATTTTCTTTTTGGTCATCAAACACTGATCCATTAGAACTAGACAACTACAATAACTATTATCATGGTTCGCCCAGTATGCTGAAGTTAAAAGGGTCTTTTTACTGCTTGTCTGTCTACATTAATTTTATTAATAAGACTCTTAGTGTCAAACATCCAGTTGAGCAGTGAATTATTTTACAGCCAATCACAGCGTGTTTAGAAGTTTTGCTGCCGGCCCTCATTAACAGGCTAATGTAAGCCAACTTTTGCATATCATTTTTGCTGTTTTCTTTTGGCTAAAATATAATAGATGTGCCTACTAGAAGCAGAAATATTGAAAGAAAGGATAAAAACCGGTCTGTTCTGTCATTTTGTTTACTCATGCTTTGTGTCATTGCATTCACCACTCAGCTCGATAGGTTGCTATGACTATATTTCTCACCAGTTCCTCCTGCAACATCCAAGAGCTGTGTACCTGGAGGTGGGTTAAGTACTTTCATGAATTTATCTTTCCATATTCTATGGATTCCAAAACTCATTGCATCATTCATCAGGTCGTATGATGTTGCTACATTCTCGAATACCTTATATACTGGAGGGGAAAACGGAAAATCAGGAACCCTGTGCAAACTTACAGTAAGCTTTAATTTATACAATTTTAAACATTTTAAATAAAAATTAATTAATCAATGATTTTTTTAGAGAATGATCAAATGAGTCTCTATTTCATTCAAGTTAAATAAAAACATTACAATATCTTGAAAATTAATACAATTTCAAGCTTTTATTTGAATAAAATATTGAATACATTTTTATACCTTTTTCGGTTTTTTCCTCCTCTGTTACCGTCTCATACCCAAAATGTGTAGTCTCCTGTTGAGCATGTTCATTAGAGAACCATCTCTGTCGTATAAAAGCACTTGACGTCCTTCCACAGAATACACAATTCTTCAAAAACTGCGAAGTTTTGAAGACATTTCTTCTCATGCTTGCCGCCATCTTGGAATGAGTCTAAACACAGGAAGCCCAAAAATATCTTTTTAAAGCAAAGAAAGATAATGCCTAAAAATGTACGTATCAGTATTGAGTAAAATTCAAGTACATTTTAGCCACATGTAAGATATTACACCTTCGTTTGTTTTATTTTGTCAATTATCGGCTATTATATTTTTCGGAAATTTTCTAGTGTGATTTATTTGCATGGGCCTCCTGTGTCCCTACTATGCTTCAGTAGGTTTTTGTTTTGGCTCGTGGTTTCGCCAAGTGCCTTCAGGCTCACGGCAACGCTATAGCAACAATGTCCACGCGTTTCTGGGTCTTCCCTAACGATAGTTATGTTTTGCCATCAGTCTACGTTATACGCTAAGACTGGAAATGTAGTCAAGTACTTCTAGTAAATTACCAAGTGGACGAAATTTCGCGGGGAAAAACGACAACTCAAGACCTACAAGAATGGCGCTAAAAAAGAGAGGTAGGTCAATATTGTCATCTATATCTTGTCAAATGCGTATCTTTATTCCATTGCTATTTTTATCTACTTATTTAGATTTCCAAAAGATCGCTCAGCAAGTACAAGAATTCTTAGTCAAACTATCCTGTGAGGAAGGAACGGCAGATTTACGAGACGCGTTGAATTTGGCTCTTTTTTATACTCAAAGATACTATAAAACATTACGGACTCGCAGCCATTCGAACAAGGTGTCTTCGGGCTCCGAACATCGATCCCTTAGCGGTACTTTGCTTTTTACTAACAGTTGTGGAGCAGTTAGTCCTGTATCGCCTGCCTGTGGTATGCAGAACCAGTTTGAATGGAAATGGTATAATCTCGAATCACCAAAATTATCAGCAAGTTTGGGTACCTCCGAGTTCTGTTCGATCTCTCCTTTCTTGCAAGCCGCTAAAACAGGTGATATCGAAGTACTCAAGGCGCTGATCAATGAAGGTAAGAGCTTAACAATCCTCCTTTATTTATGAATCGAAATAAAACTTTTTATCATCTTTCGTGCAGTCCGAAAGGTCGTTAAAAATTGTACAAACTTAATTTTTATTTAAAGTTTATAATGTAATTACTTTAAAAGGACCAGCATATACTTCATATTTTTTTACTTGTTGATAATAAAAAAAACAACAGATATGTTGACAGTAATAAGTTCCGATAAAAAAGATTTTTCGATCAAAGCATTTGCCTTATTTTTACTGTTGTACCTGTTTTATGTCAGTAATTCTTAATTAATTTTCTTGGGATTCAAAACTTTTTTTTAATTTTGATTAATCCTGCATTATTACTAAGAGCTTTGTCAACAAACTTTATACTCTTCGATAAACGTAGTTCTTTTGCTATGTATTTACTTGTTTGCTCTCTGTTTATGACAATTTTTTCTTAATTCCACGCTTATTATTTATGACATTTTACCATTAAAAACTTTCATAAATTAAATGTTCTTGTTTCTACGAGAATTGAATAATTTAACTACACTGTTTTCCGTCAGGTTTTGTCATTCTCTGACAACTAGTTTCCTGTTAAAATTCGAAAAGAATAAGAGACTTTCCTAGTAAACAAACTATCAAACGTCTTCATGCCTCCTGTTCTTTATTCTTACTCATTTTAACAGGAAATGCAATCAAGGTTCTTAATAGTCAGGTTTTTCGCTAAAAGATATAAAATATTACTATATGTAGTAGCTCGTATGACTAATTTGTTAATTGAAAACCCTTTTATAATTTATATTTCATTCAAAGTTCCATTGAATTTGACAACAAATATTTCAGAAATTAATATAATATTAATATTGCCTTTCAGAATAGAATTTCAAAATATTTTCAAAAGTTTTTCTTAAGTTGTTTTAGATATTTCAATGATGTCTTTGGCTTCTTCTTTTTCTAATAATATTGTTTAGTGTTCAAAATTGATGGAATATTTTTTTGGATTAATTGTGCTGAGATACTCGTCAGCACTCAAGTCACTCAACTTGCTTGTTGTCCGTTAAACAAAGGTAGTTAATAACTATTCAATCGAAATGCTGAGATGAGGAAGCTATTTAAATGTCAATCTTATGAATCTGTCATAAGATATCATGAACCCACTTCTATTAGCGAAGGTACATAGGCGGGAAAATCTATAGTCTACAGTTTAAAGTAACCAAGCATTATTTATCAATACACTAAATATACATAAAAAGCAATTTTAGTGTTAAAAACTCCTCAGTTTAGATCACTGATTTCCCCCCTCATACATACTGTTATTCGTTTATATGATGTTATCATAGTATTTCTACCTAACTTGTATAGCTGGTGCAAAGGTGTTAGCAGGTGGCCTTACCCCCTGTAGCAGCAGTGCATGGTAACTAATTTCTAACTAGTATGTTTTTTTCTAGGGGGGGGGGGGAGGGGTTACTATGTGTATCCATTTCCTTGAGAATGGAACCTGAAAATTAAGGAAATACCATTTCTAGGGGCATTAATGTCAATACAAAATTTCACATCTCGAATTACTGTTAAAATTAATTCAATTTTTTGCTTGTTTTACATGAATTCAGACCCAGAAGCTGTTAATAATTCATTGGATGGTTTGGGCAGGAATGGATTGATGTACTCTGTTCACGGCAACACACCGGCACATATAGAGTGCCTGGAACTAATTCTGGAAAGAACACAGCTTGATCCAGACCATCAAGCCAATGGTAAATATCTAAAATGCAAACTATTAACTTATAAGCCTAGAGTCCATGTTTACTGTCCTAATACAAGGGTACCGATCTATTAAACAGACACTATAGAGGTTTGTCTTAGGGGAAATATGGGACAAAAAGTTTAGTTCCATGTAACTAGGTGTCCTTTTAATTAAGGGTGTCCACTTAACTAACTGCACTCATGGTTCCACTTGAGTTTGGATCATTTTTAACATCATTTCATGTTAGATTACGGTACAGAACCATAGAAAACTGACTTTAATTTGTTTTTTACCATAACAAAGTCGAAAAAATTGAACAAAAAGACAAGTAAATAGTTTGAAAAAGCTGTTTCGTTTGCTTGCTCAGTGCGAGTGTGACGGATGTGGTAAGCACAAGCAGGTCTAGCTTCTAATCGACAATGGTTCTAAGCCAATCAGCGCGCGAGAAAATTTCCAAATTATGGTAAAATTAATAAGGGGTCAGCATACTAGAGGTATCACTTTATTGGTTGTTGTTTACTTTAAGATTATTCTACTGCTCTTCATGTCGCTACACATGAGAACAACACCACAGCACTGAAGTTATTACTACGAAATAAGGTGATTCTTTTATCAATACTACCAGTAGCTCTAAAATTACAACCATACTCAAAAGAATCAAAAAAGACATAAAGCTAGAGACAAATGCTTCAATTAATATAGATATAACACAAAACTGGACTGTAATTTAAAGATTTTTAATCTAAAGGTCATTTTAAGTTTTTACTTCCATAATTATTTTGTTTGTTATTAAAAATTATTGTATGCAACCTTCAGGCGTCATGTTCCATAGAGGACAACGAAGGCCGCACAGCACTACATTGGGCGGCAGCTAACCCCTCAGTAGATAACCTCAAGGTACTTCTAACAAGCATAATGAATTCAAAAAAAGGAAACCAACTAACAACATTGTAATGACTGCAGTTAGGTCCTGCCTTCCTGGGTCTAACCTCGCTAATCAGCAAGGTTAGACCCCTACCCCCCCCCCCCCCCTCACCCAGTAAAAATTCTGCTCTTTGGCACCTAGTAGATGATACAATGAACTAACCAAATATTTGATATGTAATTTTCAAATTACAGCTTTTATTGCAACATGGTGCTAATATCAGAGTTAGTGATTGTGAAGGATTGACTCCAGCCATGTGGGCATGTCATTTTGATCAGCTGAAGAATCTGACTGTCCTTCAGTCTGCTCTCAGTAGAGTCGATCCTCGTGATGACGCGCTGTATGAAGAGACAGACTTGAAAGGAAGGACTGTCATGCATTGGGCAGTCAACAAGACTGGGTCAACAGAATGTCTGAAGGTAGGGTTGTTGTCCTTGATTAATGTGGAGAAACCTATAGGAAGATTTATTGTGTATTTTAGATAGTCTTGAATCCAGTTGCTAATATTGGTGACAGTGATAGTAAAGCAGGTCGTAGTGAATAACTTAATGGTGATGACAGTAATGATTCTAAATAGTTATCATTCAGCAAAAGAACACAGTGTGTTATCAAGAGAGGCTTTATTAGTGGTGGTGGAGGCGAATAAGAGTGGTGATGGTGAAGATATGATGCCACAAATGACAATGATGGTTGACAGGACAAGTAGGGATAATGATAAGGATGGTGCAGGTAGAGATGAGGATGGTGGTAGAGGTTAATGATGGTGATAATGGAAGTGATGCATGCTGGTAGTGATGGTTGTGGTAATGATTCAGGTGGTGATGGTGATGGTAGTGATGATAAGGATAGTATGGTGGAGACAAACGTAGATGATAGTGATGATTATGGTGATGGTAGTGATGATAAGGATAGTATGGTGGAAACAAACGTAGATGATAGTGATGATTATGGCGATGGTAGTGATGATAAGGATAGTATGGTGGAGACAAACGTAGATGATAGTGATGATTATGGCGATGGTAGTGATGATAAGGATAGTATGGTGGAAACAAACGTAGATGATAGTGATGATATGGTGATGGTAGTGATGATAAGGATAGTATGGTGGAGACAAACATAGATGATAGTGATGATTATGGTGATGGTAGTAATGATAAGGATAGTATGGTGGAGACAAACGTAGATGATAGTGATGATTATGGTGATGGTATAGTGATGTAGTGATGATAAAGATAGTAAGGTGGAGACAAACGTAGATGATAGTGATGATTATGGTGATGGTAGTGATGATAAGGATAGTATGGTGGAGACAAACGTAGATGATAGTGATGATTATGGTGATGGTATAGTGATGTAGTGATGATAAGGATAGTATGGTGGAGACAAACGTAGATGATAGTGATGATTATGGTGATGGTAGTGATGTAGTGATGATAAGGATAGTAAGGTGGAGACAAATGTAGATGAGAGTGATCCTTATGCTGATGGTATAGTGATGTAGTGATGATAAGGATAGTATGGTGGAGACAAACTTAGATGATAGTGATGATTATGGTGATGGTAGTGATGTAGTGATGATAAGGATAGTAAGGTGGAGACAAATGTAGATGAGAGTGATCATTATGGTGATGGTATAGTGATGTAGTGATGATGAGGGTAGTAGTGGTGAAAGTGAACAAAGATGACAGTGATAACAATGATGCTGCAAATGGTCTTAATGATGTACAATTACAATTATAATGATAATGACCCACATTTTGATCCCCATCCGATCGTTTTCCTAGGCGCTACTTACAAAGGAATCAGGAATACTATATGACAACGAAAAAAAGAACATTCTCCATACTGCAGCAGAACAAGGTAACCGTTCCAAGTGAAACGTTTTTTAACCACATTCCTTGTTCATGCCAAATGCCGGCTTGGAGAAAAAAAGATTTTGTGCTCATCCTCTAATTAGCAACATGCTTTAGTACCTCTAACTTCGCTTGAGCAACGGTTAGTTCAGTTGGGGCGCCGATCTGTTGTGTTCGAAGTCGTGGGTTCAAACCCCCACGGCCAGGCTCACACTCAGTCATATAATTGGTGCTGCCTTTATCTGCAAATGGCTTGGACGACCATGTAAAATTGTAGTCCTGTCTCACTCAGAGACGTCAAACATAGAGGGCCAAAAGTTTATTAGTGTTAAGTTGGCAACTGTCACGTGTTACCCTCTCTAAACAAAGGCGATTATTATTATAATCATACAGCTTCTCATTAATCCAATATATTACATATACTATTACTTATACTTATCATCATCATCGTTATTATTATTATTATTATTATTATTATTATTATTATTATTATTATTATTATACAACGGTCTTTCGACGCAATTGAGAAAGTGATAAAACAGTGTCTTGTTCATTAATTTACCACTTCAGGTGTTTTACCGGCGTGTCAGCTTGTTTTAGATGTCTGTGGAGATGAGTGTCTGTCCATGACAGACAGTAAGGGAAGGACACCTCTTCATCTTGCTGCTCTGTGCGGCCACGCGGAAATTCTCATGTTTCTACTCGAGAGAGGTGGTAAGTTTAATATATGAGATTTTAAAAAGATAATACTACGAATTTGTTATTCTTGTAAGGCCATAGTCTATTATCAAGTTTAAGGTTGACAGAAAGCATATTCCATTTCCGACCATGCACGAGGTGGAAAGTCTCTGTATATTTTCAACAACTTAAAAAAGTTATTGTGCGTGCGAGGATGCCCTAACGCACGGTGCAATTAGCTGTGTAGTTCGTGCATGCATCGATTTTAGAGGAATGTCAGTCGTTGCAAATTTTCCTGCAACAAGACTTTTTCCAAAGGAACGGTAGACAGTTTTGACCATTTGTACACTAAAATGATTAAATTTCATTTTGCAGACAGTGTTTTTGTAAGTAGTTGCGCTCAAGACTGCAGAAGTAGAACTTTATCCTATAATTCTGCAACGGGCGCAGATGCAGTTCGTGGCTTATTGCGGGCATAGAACAATGCTCATCGTGTTTCCGGGCCTCATGAATGATATTGCACTACATTGCTCATATTACTGACCGACGGAAAGTTTACTTCGATCTTTAGGTTTGCATTGTCAAACTGAAGCGCGGACACGTTTAAACACCTTGCATAACAAGTTCAACTGTGCTTTATACCATGATATATCATTCCTTTAAGCTGACCTTTCTGCACGGAGATAACAATGGCCTTACTCCTGTGAACATCATTGAAAACAAGCATTTGTACTACTGTATGATGGTGCTTAGTCTGAATCCACAGTACCAGAAATTATATTCAGACCAAAACAACAATACCTCAATAACGAGTCCACATTTAGATACGTCTGATGAAACAAGGTTGGTAATATATATATATATATATATCGTCCTTGTTGGTTTTATGAGGGTAGCACTTAAAAGCCAGTGGCTAACAAACCCGTGGCCTTCGTTCCATGATCAAAAATGGAGTTGATTTTTGTGGAGGGAGAAAACCCCTCGAAGCACAGGATGAAAACGAACTAGAAAATCTAACTACTCACATACAACACCGAGCCCGACGGGACTGGAACCCTGGTCGCATTGGAGAGGCGATCTCTCTCACCGCTAAGTCAACCGTGCTTCCCACCATGTTGCAAAGATCGATATATGCATTATTTTCTTTACAGTACTTCTCGACAGCACCTGTGGAATCGTACAATTATTCGTTACCGCAACTGAAATAGGATTTAGGTGGACGTCAATCAAAGTGTTTCATTAAATAAATTAATTGTTGGAAAAGCACGAAGTTTTCAAGCGCATGTGCCTGTGCCGGAATGTCATGGAAACCTCTTGATTGATGTCCACAAAACCTACTTTGTTGCGACCATGATCCCCCGCGTACTATCGATAAGTACTGTAAAGACTTCAAGGGCGGATCCAGCCAAAATTAACTGAGTTTGGAGGGGGGGGGATGCTAATTGAGTTTCTTCCGTCAACACAACGGAAAACAATACAAAAGCATCTGATTCTTCAGTTTTGTTCTTTGTTGTTGTTGTTTTTTTCTTCTGCTGAAGGGTGGCCCCCCCTGGATCCGCCCTTGGACTTTGAAACAGAATCGTTGAAACAAGTAAAAAATAGGATTAGTGGTTTTGGTGGCCAAAAGTCGATCAAGGAGTTTCAATGACATTCAATATTCACGTGCGCCGTTGAAAAGTTTGTGTTTTGTCATTGGTATGGAAACACTTCGATTGACGTCCACCAAATTGACTATTCCACGCGTTTTATTAAAAAACTGACTAGTTTACCGTTCTTATGAGAGAAGAATTTAAAGTCGAACTATTTGCAAATATGATATAAAGATCTTCATTTGCAAGAAGGATAGGACTTGGTGTCTTCGTTATCTTTTTCCGTTTCTCTCGAAATATTCCTACTTGCAACTGATTTATTACGATATATTTACAGCCGGAGCAATCGAAAGATTTCTCCATCCGCTCCGCCGGCGTTCGAAGTCATCGGCGACGAATCTCACACGGAAGCGAGAGAAAACAATAGAAGTGGCGACGAGGACAATGCAATATTTTACAATGTAGGCTCTTCTAACAGACGTAAATCAGAAGTAACGAGTACGCAATTAGAACCACCTAAACCTCAACCAAGACGTTCGAGAAAGCAATCTGCACCAGCAAAACTTGGGCATAAAAATTACGAGAAAGATGAAGAAGAACTAAAACAAAAACGAGAGATTCAAAGCCCAGAGTGCAGCAGTGGCTCAGATAGCAAGGAAAAGCAGGCTCCAGTTCGGCGACAGAGTTTACTGATGCGACAGGAGGGAATCCAGGAAGAACCGGTTCAACAGGATTTGTTGAGAGCTGCCTCTTTTGACCTGCACACTGAGGACGGTACCGTTGTCTTGATTGGAGATATCGATGACTTACAAGCCAATACTGACGCTTTAGATTTGAACGACGACGTTCTTGAGATTGATTGCGGCGACAAACACGAAGAAGAAGAAAATTTTGGGTACTCAAGTTCTCATTTGGCGGAGGGACGTGGAAGTGCATCTAGCGCGAAGAGCGAGCTTGACCATGCAGATAATTGTAGTGTTAGTGTGGAGATGAGCGTATCCAGCATCGGCAGCGACAACGATAATGGGTTATTTAATGACACAGGTGATATGCATGAAGAAGTATTGGATGATAGAGATTATGGTCAACCAACACCGAGTCCTGAGCGGAAGGTGAGTCGTATTTTTTACAAGAAAAGATTTCGTATGAGAATAGCATTGCTGGAAGTACTAAGATTTTCATGTTTGTTTCGCGCCAAATTTACCAATCGGTTTATCGATCCATCGGTGAATAAATTATAACAACCAACCAATCAAAATTGGCCGCAAAACTCTTCTTCGCAAAAAATATTTTGTGCTTTCGTTTTAGAGAAAAATTAAGAACCATCGATTTTTTGGAAGTGTACATGCAGAACTGGACCATACGGCTCTCGCACTGATTATGCTCTTGATCGTTTTCAGGTTAATGTAATAGCGAAAGGGACTGGACAACTTGTTTACCCTACTCCTCCGCCCAATGAACCATCCGTGCAACAACCACCCCACCCCCCAAAAAGTCCTCGTCAAATCCACCACGAATCTCAACACCAAGGAACATCCTCCCAAGCAGAATTAATATCAGAAACCACAGAAAAAAAGACAAAAAAGAAAAAAGACAAAAAGAAGAAGAAAGATTCTTTGCACCAAGAGTCTCCTTCTCGGCCTCCTGTTACTCCACCCCTTGGCGTTATTGCACCTCTCGAGCCTCCCTCGATGTCTCCGCTTGGTCCTGGTCCTGGTCCTTCGAAGCTCGGAGGGATGAACGGGATCGTTACGAAGCCAGGCCCATGGGAGCATGCAAGCTTAGGGCTCCTAAGAAGGGGTTCTCTGAATCACCTCGATTAGGCCCTCAACCACCTTACAGATCTTCGGAAGAATTTGAAATGTACAGCGAAAGAGGTAATGAACCCCTTGCACATGACGTCAAAAGCAGCTCAATTTTGAGGACAAAACAAAAGAATTTCAATCTCATTAGAATTGGAAACCTTTTGTTTTGTCCTTCAAATTGAGCTGCATTCCGACTTGCTGCTGGGTCTATTGATAGAAAGACCATCTAATAGTGACGAACGTTTCGCTGAATTTTATAGGTGGTCTTGATCGACCAAGAACACCCGAGCCACCCTGGAATTCAAGTCGCGACGTCATGACAAAACCCTTGTGCCACCCAACACCACCTGGAGGGAGAGTTCAAGGAGAGGAACGAGACTTGTATGGAGCTGCCTCAGGATATGTTAATCAAAATCAGACATTATTAAGGAATACTGTGAGTAGAGCAAAAGAAACATTTCTTTCCCTTCCTGCCCCTCTCCCCCTTCGCTTCATTTTTGTTCGGTTTCAATTCTCGCTCGTTCTAAATTTCAAAAGTTCTCCCCAAAACCCGGGTTTTTCCCTAAACCTACAAGAACGCCTGCTTTGCAGGCTAGGTTTACTGCTGGTGTTTGCAGACAGATTCTACAAAGAAACCTAAACAAGGACACTGCGCGAGCAGTTCAGTTCTTTTGCGCACAGCATTTCTATCTTTTCTAGGCTTGAAGACAAAAGACGATGGCACTTAAACAAAAAATATATTAAGGATGTTTATGGGCATTGTTCGCGCGCATCCTGTCTACGTATTACTCATTCCACTTCTACTAGTATAATATGACGTACTTTCATCATGCAAAACCTTTCCTGAGAAGAAAAGTCAATGCTTGTGCGCTACCAATATCCCGGCCAATGCATGCAAACGTTTCCATGGTTGTCCGTGCATTATCGTCCTTTTTTAGTTACAGTCAGTTTTATTGCGAGGAGTCGTTGGATAGTATGTCTAAGGGAGGAATATAACCGCTGAACATATATGCTATGTTAAAATATTTACTACCTTTAGCGATTTTATCCTGCATGCGTACATGATAACAGTTGTGTCAAAAGATCAACAATTATTATATGCATGCTTATAATGGAATCCAGATTTAACGGTTTTCGTATAAGTGGTATATTCATAGTTACTTGTACCGTATTTTACCGTTACCATGTAAACCAAATACCAACGGTTAAGTAAAGAATGTATAACTTTAAGAATACAAACGCTTTGAAATTCCACGGACCTTCACTGGAATACATGAATATTCTACACAAAACCGAGGCTAACACTGAGCAACCGAGAACTCAAAAACCAAAACTGGAGAACATGCATTTTCCACCCCTCCTCTCAAGCTTGACAAAGATAAGAATCCAGCTAAAGCTTTATAGGTGACATTGCTGAGGTTTTCCTAAACTGTCTGTATTTTGACATAACATAGGAAATGATGATTAGGGGACCGCACACAGGGAAGAACGTGGGAACCATAGGGAAATTACGATGCCAAGATCCAAAAGTCCTCAGATGACAGCCTTCAGTCTTCATGGTGGACCTATGCCTCACCCTCCCCAACGATGAAGTAGACCCCCCCTAGATCTATATAAATTGATGTTGGAAAGTGCTTCAATACTAAAGTGCATACTGTATATTAGTTAAGAAGTTGACTAACAAAATCCTACAAACTAGTGCAAAGTTTTGTGGGTATACTGTTTACTGAGGTCTACTGTACTTATTAATTTGTGCAAATTTGTGGAATTTGTTTTTTTATGTTTATGGATTTGGTTGTCAGTATGCACTCTATCGTTCTCTTGGATCAGAAGTAAAGATCTGTGGAAACTGCTAAAGAAAAAACTACATCCAAAACCCTAAAAGACATTGGTTTACAGGGTGTTTGTCAACAGAGCTCTAAAGCATTTTACCATACTTTTTAACATTGAGGAAAAAATGTATCAGAAGCTCGACAATGGACTACCTTGGACTCATTCGCCACCAGAATAACCATAAGGAATGACCTGATTGGTTAGCATATTTGGTAATACTTCCTGCTTATTGAAAGCAAAAGCTTAACACTGACATTGTGTTTTTATTAATCTTCAACAAATATCCTATACACATGGATTTCAGTTTCAGTTTCAAATCAGCCTTGCAGCTTTAAATACTTCTAAGATGGTCTCTATTTTATCCCTTCCCCCCCCCCCCCCCCCCTAAAAAAGCAGAGTTTTCCCCTCAACATAACATTGGATTGGCTAATAGTCTGGATGTACTCTCGGTTTTTTTCTTTTTTCAATTCTCTCTTTTTCATTCATTTCAATTTGCCTAGACATTGCAGCATACATAAACCTTCCCACTCTTCTACCCAAATGAAGGCATTGCAATCCATGATGTCTTGTGTGCTGATAGAGTCCACCATGTGGGATCTAAAAACCTACTTGTATTTATTTATATGCTATTCTCTCAAAACTTTCTAACTCCCGGTTCTCTGTGGATCTTGGATAATTTATTGCCACCGAGTCAGGCTGAGAAGAACAAACACGACCTCTATCATAATGTTGATAAAGTTCGTATATTTTCTAGCATGCAGGTTTCTATGTGATATTTATATAGCGATTGTGATGCATTCTGGTCTAGATTAGGTAGTCTTTTGTTGATGTGTCTTTTATGGTAATGTTTGCACCCAAGCTAGACCAGAATGCACCTCGTTTGTACAACTAACTTATTGATCTTGTAGATCTTTTGTATCGATTATGAAATCGTGCTCTTCCTACGACATGTATATAGAGTATATTAAAATTTATAAAGTATTTATATTATATTAAGGTATTAGTAATAGCCTAATGTAAAAGCGAGGACCATAAAATGCATACTGCTGCTCACTGAACATCAGGGCCCAGTTCTTAGAAGGGTCGATAGCACTATCTGACAGATAAATCGTTATCCAGTGGATAACTCAATGTCATCCAATAAATTTAACTACTGGATAGGATTTATTGGAATAGAGCTATCCAATCATACAACCAGGCCCAGTACAAATGACAGTAGATGTAGGACAATTAAGTCATTGATGTAATAAAGTTACAAATCCTTCTCATGAGATATGATGTTGCAATGTGAGAACATTGCTTTGTAAACTTGTGCAAGGATTTCCCTCAACAAAAAGGCAACTTGTTTCAGTTATTAGATCATCCCATGATGCAAGACTTCTCTAAGATGGTGAACATGTTGCATTGATCTAATTGATCACAAAATTAATAGACAGAAAAGAACAGCTGCCAACTTGAAATTCCTTTAGAGAATTAGAATGAATTTTCCGTCAGTCGTAATACAAAGTAGTGTTCCAATGTTTTTTGGACTGTCAGTCACTATAAATCATACAAATTTGTTTCACAGGCCAAATAAAAACTATAAATCCCAGGATTTTAATTATTTGTTCCTAACCTGCTCCATAAGAAATCCCTAAAATTTTCAGCACCATAGATATTAGGGACCTTAAGAATTAGCAAATCTACAACAGCAACGGCAACTGAAAGTGTAATAACTTCTCTTTAGGGTTCCGTTCATTAGAGATTTCCTTCAAAACATTGTTAGTAAAGTCAACTCATCCACAGGAAACACAGAAGAAGTCAAACCCAAAAAGTGAAGTTATTAACACTTCTGGTTGAAGTCACCGTCAGTAGATTTTGCAAATCTTAAAGTCCCTATTGTTTATTCCCATGAGAATAACTTTTATTCAACCCCATAACCTTATTGTGATGCACCCAAATGGGATAAGGTCCATACTAGAAAGTTACATATTGCTATTATAGAGGTTTTGCACCATCACTTGCAGCACCATTAATACAGATTGGGCTGCCGTGGTTAGATGGCAGAACATTAAAATCCCTTTGCTCTTGGGAATTGAATTTTTTTCTCACGTAAATCGATTGTTGTTGTTCCTGCCATCTGACATGGCTGCTGTCACGTGATGCTGCGAAGCCTCTTGATTTAATGACTAAGACAGAGCGCAAGCCATTTGAGGGTAAAACTTTAATCAATTACATTAACTCATATATGACTGTACAAACATTTGCATTAGGATGACAGATTTAAGGCCTATAGGTTCAGTTTTCTCTACAGGGTTCTCTCTCTTTTCAAGACTATGATGAATGCATATAATTGGAAAGAAACAACTTATATTCTCAATTTAACAGCTTACCAAAGGTGTATTTTAGAGAGGAAAGCCTTTAGAGAAGACAATGTAATTTTAGTGCTTTTGCTTACACTAATAAACAAAAATAAAAACACACACACAAAAAACACATAAGTTTGTCTTGCACATATGCTAAAACTAGGGGTACTTTTTCTACAATATTCTGTCGACTGCATAATATCCATTTCACACTTCCAATACTTGAAATTTAGTCGCACACCACAAGTTACAAGATACCATGGATCTAAAATGATTCATGATAAAAAGGATAGTCAGAAATGGTTTCATTGTCGGTCCAATTTTCAAAAACACTGTTTTGACATCATTACAGACTCCAGTAATGACAGAATAGTTGAAGTTTAGGCATAAAGTCTGTTATCAAAAACATTTTATCTTGTAATGATCGAGCTTCAAAATTAAGTAGAATCTCTTTAAATTCTGTTGCTGTTACTGCACAAATCTCTGTTTAATAATCATAAACTGAAAACAAAATAGAGTGGAGTTGAAAAATAATACTTACATACAATATTTAAAAAAATCTATGCCAAAACCGAGGATCATTCAATATGTAATTATTAATGAAAACATGATATAAATACAGTGTTCATTAAGTGTTAACGAAAATATCTCTAAAATTGTTTGTATAGAGTACTTTGTTATTGGAAATGTAATCCATCAATAATTACATGTTAAATATGCATGATATTTAACAGCCTCCAAGAAAGATAAAATCTTATTTCATTATGTTTAAGGTGTGGTATCAACCAACAAATTTAAGCAACATGTTTTGAAACAACTTTAGCTAAAGGATCGTGCACATTCAGCAAAACAATGAAATAAAAACAAAGTTGACACTCACAAATATTAGCTATTTAGTGACCAATAGCAACTGCTGCTATCAATCAACCAGAACATTCATTATGTCTTTCACACCGTCTTTGTGTAATGAAAGTTCTGGTTGAGTGCTAGCAACTATTACTAAATAGCTACTATTTGTCAGCATCAACCTAGATTTTTTTTAAACGGTTTTACTGTATGTGCTCTACTTTTTTTATTATCACTTTTGAAGCAATAATATTTTTGATGTTTCACAAGACAGGAACTTTCTACTTTTCACGGCAACAAACTTGTTGCTATACTCTATCATAATAAGATTAAACTCTCATAGAGGCCGCAGAATATCATCTAGTGCTAAAAGAAATGAATGTGAATAGCTGACTCAATGAAAATTAATATACTGTTGGCATGCCAACCTTAAGACTTTAAATTTATAAGTTCCGAGGCTAAATGAATCAAACATTTCAAGGTAGACCAACAAGAAAATAACCCTCACAATTGTAAATAAAATTTTTAAAGGATATCAAATACACAGGTTATATTCTAGAAACTTTCACCGACTGAAACAGATTATAGTAATAATTCCCCCGGCAATTGTAATAAACTATTTACATATTTTATTACTTGTTACGCTGCTAGTCCCAAGAAAATCATGACTAATGTTACAATAATAATAATAATATCTGGGGTATTGAGCATCTGATAAATCATTCCAAGAGGCAGGTGTTTTCTTTGTACACTGTTATATCATACGGACGTGAATTGGAAATGTAGATGTAGATGTCTATTATAGTTGATTTCATGGTTGAAAGAATATTCCAAATGATTTACAAAGAAGAGTTCTTTTATATTACACAAAGGGAATCGCATGGGAAGGGCAATACTTCTATTTCTTTTTGGCTTTGGCCTGTTGTCCTCGAGGTGGGGTTACTGGGCGTCCAGAATTAAGTCCGCCGTATGGGAATTTCTTCTTGTCAGCTGGTTTAAGGATCTGAAAATATTGGTTGAATATCATTGTTATTAGTATTTGAGCATTGTTTTACTATGTTAATTTATTACTACTTTCATTAATAATTTAGTTAGTGGTCGATTTGTGTGATTTCCTGGACCTGCATAGCAGTTTTAAGCAAGCACACCCACTGAAAATACCATTAATAAGCAGTTACAAGTGGAAATTATAAATTCATCTTTCGTTATATTCCTGCATAGCAGTTTTAAGCGAGCACACCCAATGAAAATACCATTAGTAAGCAGTTCACAAGTGGAAATTTTAAATTCATGTTTTGTTTAAAGCAGTTCTTGTATGACTGTGAAAAGGTTACGGCACGAAAACGTGTGACACGGCAAGGCGTACTCCAGACCAATTACTTTGCGTGAGAATTTATTCTCCATCCAATCGAATACCTGGAACATACATAAACACCACAAGGACACGGTCACGACAAGATCACGGCACTGTCAGACCAATCACATTGCCAGAGAAAAAAAACTGCCAATTAAAATTCTAAAAATCACGGTTAACGCACTGTACGCTTATGACACTGCGCTTTTCACCGTCATGCTAAAACTGTTCTATAAGCAAAATATAAGTGGGATTCAACTTTGATCTACGAATTAATCTCCTTACCCCAAGTTTTATATTTAAAATCAAGTAAGTACTGACCTGGAAGGAGCACATTAATGTTTCATCTACGCTCATCATTGCACCAGCATTATCAAATTCACCGCAGTAGTTTGGTGCAGAAAATAATGTTACTAGTTGACGTTTTGCAAAGAATTCATAACCATCTTCTACAACCTAAGAAATAATAGAACATTCATAACATTAATAATCATTGCTTCATTATCTATTTCTAATTTTTATTTATTTATATAGGGACATGTTACCTATCAATGTTGAGAAAGTTATTGTGAATATCTCTTACAGTGCGACTACTATAACCAGGGCCACTTAGACTGTGAGAACCAATCAAATTGTAATATAAACACAATACATTCCAACTTTGGGTAGTGTAGCCAATCAGAAAGCAGCATGTCTCACGCCAAACTGTCCAGTTGGCACTGGTTACAGTAGTCGCATTGTAACTGTAAGGGATGAGCACACCATCAACAAGATTATTCAAACCCTATGGAGGTTTATTTATTTATTAATAATAATAATATTGTAAATAACTATTTGTAGATATAATTATAAAGGAAGCACTTTGTCCTCAATATTTTAAGATCCTAGACAATGTTTGATCTAGGGTTTGAATCCACAACCTTCTGTACAATAAACTTATGCTCAACAGCTAGAGGTGGTGATAAAAAACTGGGATGAAATGCAAATGTTTTTCCAGACATTGAATGATATAGAAACAAGACCTTACCTGATGTGCTCTGCATATAAGGTCTAAATCGTGTTTATGTAGAAACTTGGCTACAATGTCTGGTCCAAATGTAAATGAGACACCTCTGTCATTTTCCCCCCATCCCTGGACATCTTTGTCAGGATCCGACCATAGAAGATCACAGAGAAGACCTAAAAAACAAAGATATGAGAAAATGTTTGAAAACTGTACACACAGGATACTAAATACTGCAAGCTAAAACTACACTAACCAATAAACTTTATACCTTATTTTCAATAATGACAAGAATAAACTGCCAACAAAGGAATTTCAAAGTTCAAGAAAATGAATAATCACTTGATAATCTATGTCCCTGGTTCAGTGTTTGAAATATTTTTTGACAAACGATTAATAATATATCTTTTCAAGCCACAACTTTTTTCAAGATTTCTAATCAAATCTCATTAGCTTTTGACACATTTTTACTTTTAGAAATGAGTTTAAAAAGTCAATATATCAAAGGGAAATTTTCCACAATACACATGTACAACTGAAGTTGATAAAAACTATTGATAAAAATGTTTCCCATATTTATATTTTTTAGTTAATTAAGGAAAAAAGTTACTGTTTATTATATTTTTCTAGATGCAATATTTTCAAAATTCACAGATGTATCCACAGTATCTATCAAAATAATTTCAAATAGAAAGTCATTAATATTCCTGTAGTGCAAACATTGATTTTATAATCAATTTTATCAAAACTTGAAAGCAAATGTCCAGGCTTATCTACATCAGCACTAGGCCACCTCAAAGATCAAATTGAAATTTGGACTGATGCATACTACCAAAATCTCTCAACTGAGAGCTCCAACATTATATTCAAACATGATTTTTTTTAATTTATAAAAGCAACTATTAAGAAAATGATGCAAGAGCAAAAACCTATTCCAGATGTCCACTTAACAAAAAACCAATTGTCCAAGTTCAACTAATTGCCAGCAAAATTATGAATGTATAAAATTCATCATCAGGAAAAAGCATGCCACTCTACGTCAGCACTAAACTGTTTTTAGAGTTCTCAATAAGTGCCAAAGATAATAGGAAATTTGATGAAGTAAGACTGTTTTGCTTTTAAGAAATCATTATGATATTTTTTAGGAAGAATAGTTTGAATTAGTTCTTTTCAGATGCCAATTTTCAGTCATCAAGAGAAAAGCAAATTCAGATCATTAATACACTTTTTCAGAACATGTTGTAAAATGATTACTAAGAAGATGTCCCCATTTTCCATACAATTTTAACCAAAGAACACATGCAGACCAGCAATCTTTTCCTTAGAATAAAGAATTACTATAAAAACTAATGATTTTGGTATCCATTCTACTTGCTTTTCTACATCTCATTTGTACTCCAGATAGGAAATCTTCACTAGTGAAAATTCATTTTAGAACAGGAAAATTGGGATTTCCATTACTGGCACTTTCACATAACTTTTGATGATCAGATTCCGAGGTTGTTTGAAGTTGAAGTTTGTTCTGAAGCTCCAAAGTTTGTTGGTAAACTTCAAACATTGGTTACGAAGTTCAACAACCTCGGAATCTGATCATAAAAAGTTATTCTTCTTTGAATGGCATATAAAGCACAGGCAGAGGGTAGGGTTGAATTAGGCAAATAGCTACCCCCTTGGAAGTTAAAAAAGTACCTATAACCCTTCTGACAATATTCTCAGTATCAATAATATTTTTGACGTAGTAGCTAGTGCTTTGAATTACAAATAAACATAAATGCCTCCTCATACATCATAGTCATAATAGCATATGACATGGAAAAACCTTATACAGTCGAACCTCTATTAAGCGGTCACTCCTGGGGAAACATCATTAGGTGACCACTTAATAGAGTTAGGCCGCTTAATAGAGGTCAATTTTACAGTAAATACAGTATGAAAAGTGAATTTCAGGAAATTACTAAATAGAGGGCTGTTAACAGAGGGTCAACTGTAACTTCAAGAAGCTGCACTAAAACTATGGATTTTTTGAGGTCATTCAACAGCTTATATACCCTATTAATGCATAATCAAAACTGAGAATATTTTCGAAAAGAGTCTTAGGCACTTTAAAAATAATAGAAAAATGTTTTTGCTGCATTATCTTAATTCTTTGAAAATATTAAGAATAAAAGATAAGCTTAGACCTAAAAGGGACACTACTGTATGTGATGACTTTTTAGGTAACAGTCAATTTCTCAAAATCGTTCTGGATTAACCAGTATTTATAGCCAATACTAAGACAAGTGAAGTATACAGTTCCCTATGAAGGGTGTATGATATATATTTATTTATTTATATTGTAGAGTCGAGACTAAGGTCAGTGAAGTGTACAGTTCCTCGTGAAAAGTGTATCATTCCAAATAGTTGCCAAAATAGAGGAAGTAAACAATTTTACATCACTTTACAACAAAGTAAAAGAATTAATAAAGCAGTTTTTTATTGGATGTTTTGCATATTAATCATAATCGACAAGCTGCAGGAGTCACTTCTGATCATATTTATAACTGATGTGCTATTTCCTGGTCAAACAAAAGTAGATTTGGCAAAGCATTTTAACTCTACAGGAGGTGGGAAAAATTCAAAATCTGTTTTTACCCTAAGGAAAAGTTTACACATCAATTTATTAGATCGTAACGATCTTTGAAAAAACTTTGCTCGTAATATGGTAGGTAGGCTAGAATTTACTAGCTTGAACTTTCAAACATGAACTAGTTTCGACTAGTTAGGTTCATAACTCGATACTGGCCAAAGGAAAGAAGGAAAGAAAGCCAAATAGGGCAGTTTATGATTGATTCAGTGTACTTTTCGATAACATCGTTAAGTGGACATTAATAATGCATTGACGAGGACATTAGAAAATTTTGCAATTTTTTTGAATAGACATAAAGAAATGGCCAAAAAATTTATAAGAACCACTCTTCCTCGATTCCTTTCGAAAGTATTGATTTTTAACACGAATGGTGTTGGTATTGTACAAATAAAACTACTTTTCTGCCAGATACTTAAGTCGTTCAAATAGTCAGGACGATATCTCTCCGTAAACAACACCATAACAAACCCTATTTTGCTTTGATGTGTAAATTATAGTAAAGAGCCAAATATTTTTCATCCAATGCCGTAAGATAGGCTGAAATACACTTTAAAAAAGGTTAAAAACCACTTTTTTTGACATGACGTCGATTAATTAGGAAGATAGTGGATAGGAAAGAAGGTTGTTTATTGTACGTAATTTACTGTACGTACCTTGATCTGGTACGTCTGTAGGACGCATTATTCTTCGAATCTGTTCCATCGACTGAAGATCGGGGGAAAGACCTAAAATTGTATCAAAAAGAACAGCTTAATCTTACTGCTTTTCTCGATCGAGAACAGAAATTAAGTAGAAACGATAAATCATTGCTTCAATGGTCGTTATTTTACCTCCATGACAGCAAAAAATTTTCTCATCTAAGATCGCAGAAACAGGGAGACAGTTGAAGCAATCAGTGAAAGTTTTCCATAACTTGATGTTGTACCGCCGTTTGCCTATAAACAGACCAAAGTATTAATCCTACAATCCTACGACCAAATACACAATTTCAGGGATAAACTAAATAATAAGTATTAAAGGTTTGGATAGATAATTTCCTGCGGCTCCGAGTATGGGAGTGGGCATCATTTGTCAAACTAGTTGAAGGAGTACGTTTATATACATATACATACATTCATCGTAAAATCCGTATATACGGTTGATACTAGCACATTCGTGGTTGCCTCGAAGAAGGAAGAAATTCTCTGGATACTTGATTTTGTAGGCTAAGAGAAGACATATGGTTTCCAGGGACTGTTTGCCTCTGTCGACATAATCTCCAAGGAAGAGATAGTTCGATTCTGGAGGAAAGCCGCCGTATTCGAAGAGTCGCAGAAGATCGTAATACTGTCCGTGGATATCTCCTGCGGTAGATAGAGAAACAATAAGCAACGATACTTCTACAAAGATTAAATGCATTCAAATATTAAAAAAACGATAATTCACAGTCTTTCGCTTTCGTTTACACACCACAGATTTTGAGGGGTGCTTCGAGTTCTAGAAGGATTGGTTGACTTAGGAATATTTCTCTTGATTTCAAACATAGTCCTCGGATTTCTGCTTCAGTAAGTTGGACATTCTTCCCAGGCCGAGACCCTCGAACTGCAAATAAGATAACATGACCAAACATTCAGTAAAGAAGTGACATAACTCTATTCAGAGTAAGACCGAAAAATACGCTGGTTGCGAAATTTACCTTCTAAAAGTCGACCTATAATACTATCAACATTTAATTTTTCTGTGTCAGCCATTCCCTAGGACGTTTCTGTGTTGTATCTAGTTGCTAATGATATTATCAAAGTTTATTCAAAAGCAATCCTAGCGTCGGATGGAACAGGATTGTCTTTGGATAGGTAACTGACAAAGATGGCGGTCTCAAATATAAGCTGCCGGAGCTACCGGTTTACTGACCCTCTGACGTCATAACGGTTTTATAACGATTTGACAGAAGTCAGTGAAGTGTGGAATGATATGTGGAATGGAATGCGGAGTGAAGGAATCTGGAGTGTGTAATATTTTTTGCTTTGGAAAATATTTAAAGACTTTAAATTTTGTCAAAAACCCTAAAATCCTTAACGCAGCTAAGATGAGAATTCAATTAAATATTACAGATGTCCTATTTGAAAAAAGAAAAAACGAAGACCACGCCCTATTAAAGATACTTCCACTTTTTTGCATCTTTTCACTTTCACAATTGCTTTCCAAAAACCCTAGTGATTTTTGTTTATAAATATCTATTTTTGGAATTGGTCTTGATACGTAAAATGTAAAAAGGAAGATTTAAAACTGGTGGGCTTCCTGTGCCAGTTAGTAGCCAAGCCTTGTCTTACAAAGAGAGGATTTGGGAACTATCACCACACGAGGATCTAAAAACCTTGCAAAATAATTTCATATTTTTTCCAGTTTTTCTCCCAATTGTATTCCCCCTGATCTCCAGTCATGCTATCAAGAGTAGTAGCCAGTCGAGCAACTCGTGCTGTATTGTCCTGTAGAAACTTTATTGGTCGTCCTAGTACCAATACAAGACTGTGGTCGGTGTTTTCTGGTTTGTCAGCCACTACACGTGCAGTATCTCAGAAACCATTCCTTCAGGCTGCTTGTGCTTGCTCTAAAATCTGTGCTTGTGGGGCTCATAAACTTACTCAGGGTAGGTAGATATTCTTCCTCGGTAGGAATAGGAGTGATGATTCGTTGTGTCTTAGTTTTATGCAATTTTGTAGAAAACTGTACATGTCTCAACACTATTCTGAAATATGTGTAGACAACTTTTCAAAATATTGTGAATATTTCTCATGATAGATCCCAGCAGCGCATGACATTTACCTGATGTTTTATGATGAATGCTGCTATTCATCTTTTGCACATTACTGTACATCATCATCACACTGATGGTGGTACAAGTATTTAATGAAAAAACTTGATATTAGCATACATTGTAAATAAAACCAACATGGCTGCATGTCTTTTAGTCAATTGACTCTCAATATACTCTCATGTCATTCAAAAAGTTGTAATTGATGACATGATATGGGTTTGTGGCATTCTCACGATGCCCGGGGGGGGGGGGGGGGGAGGAGTACACCCTTATATTTACTAAACAGGGACATTCCACCAAATAGGGTATGGTTTTTTGCCATCACGTCTTGAATAGGGTATACAATTTACTGTAAGTGGTCTTTGAATAGGGGTGCACTTTCTATGTTTACTATGTCTAGAGCACGTAAGTGGATAATGAGTGCTTGATGTTTTGTTTACTATGAATAAAATGTAACAGAAAAAAATACACACAATTCATTAATGATGGTTCTAGGATAATTAAAGTTGAATGTCTTACAAAGGGGAAAAATTCCAATTTGTCTTGAATAGGATATGGATTTTCAAGTTAATGCCGTCTTAAATAGAGTCAGGGTTTATAGGCACCAGCAGAACCCCCCGTCAGAAACTGGATCAATTACCCCCCCTCCCCCCAGGGTCACGATGTTAGACTTGATTTCTTCATATATTAATTTACTTTATTTTATCAAGTCCAACTTTGACTGGGAATTATCGTTTCATGGTCAATCAAACAAATTCAAGAAAAGTACATTCCCTTACTTTCAGATTACTTTTATATATTTACTCTGAACATATTGAAACCAAAACAATATCAAAATATTAAGGCTGTAATATTTTGTCCTTTGTTCTCAGGAGACAACAATCTTTTAGGATTTCTGAATGATGAGATCAAATTTGAGAAAGAGTCTGCAAAAGATGTACCAAAAACAAATTTATTTAAGGTATACTACTTGTTCGCTGGCCAAAAAATGGTGCAGAAATGCCTATTGTTTAAAGATTGATTAATCTTTACCATGTTAGCACCAAAATCCTTCAACCCCCCTTCTCCAGGTGATAGATATTGACCAGTCCCTTATTGTACTCAAGAATCCTATGATAATGCATATTTCCAGAAATTATCCATACAACTCCCCCATGGAGGATTTCTAAAGACCCCTCCCAACCCCAAAAATTCCAATTTTCTTCCTTACATTTCTATAATATTGTTTTTTCTCTGGCCTTTTCAACCCTCAGAAATGTCAAATTGCTATGTGGGGCAGGGGGGATGGGGCATGATAATTTCTGGAACTACAAATTGATATGCCATGAGACATTATTCTTGACTACACTACCAATAGATGGCTTTACACTATTTGTGCCAGCCATTGCTAAGCTGCTTTGTTCTATCTGATTTACAAATTCATCTTCCAAAAACATACATTTCAATAATGGAATTACATTTGTAGGCAAATATTGACGGCACAAGTGTCAGTCTAGAACGGGAATTCAACGGCGAAAGGTAAATAGCATATTCAATGACAATATGCAAACTCAGAAGTTGCAAGCTGCCAATTGGATTCCAACTCACATTAACTAAAACTCTAATAGAACTTTTGCATGATAGTATCATTGACCACTACTACCAGACTCCCTTGCACACTTCCTTTTGTTCAGTTTATAGGCACCAAGAGTCTTACTATTGTCATGAGGAAATACAAATTAAAATGAGGAAAATTTGTGTAGCTTCATTATGGTAGTAGGAGTCAAATGAACGAGTCAAACATCTTATTGGTTGAGTACCAGTACTATTGATACTAAGAAAAGAACCGAACAAACATTTTACTGTAGTCTTGAAAATATACAAAGCCAATGGCCATTGTTCTTGTTTTAACAATATTGTTCTTGTTCGATAGAATTGTAGTGAATTTTGACCTGAACCAAAATGTCAATGAAGATGAAGCTTATGTCAGTGAAAATGAATCAGATAATGAAAAGGATGAAGCGCAAGTTGCAGGAGACGTAAGTGATGTATAGTAAGCAATGTAGAACTTATTTAAAGTTCAGGGAAGAATAATCTGGAAAAACATGAGCATTCTTGGTTTGAGTGTCCTCACAGCCTGTAGATGAACCTCCCTGTCTCTCTCCCTCCCTTCCTCCCTCCCTCCTCCTCCCTCCCTCCCTCCCTCTATATACTCATATACTACCCAGACCCTTCCTACCCCAAATGAATTCTGTGTTATCATTTTCAGATTGTGTCATATCCATATTTCAATATTGATATCATCAAGAGTACAGTAAGTAAAGCTCCAACATTTCTTTGACAAGCAATTTTATTGCTTCACTTTATTGCTGCTTCATCTTTACTAATCAATTTTGAAAGGATGTAAAAGCCTGGAAATAAGTATCTACACCTGAAACTAACCACCTCTCATTATTGTAAACTGAACAGCCTCAGTGTCGACATTAATTACCACACTTGAAACAATCTGGAATTTACAACTCAAATTTACTATAATGATTATATGTACTGGTTAATCACATGATTTAGCTATTAATAACAATCATCTTAAAGGGACAGACCCTGCGATTTGCCTGTGAATACAACCAAGGTGTTCTTCCCAAAGCTGAAGGTGCAGAGAATGAAGAAGAGGAACTCTTTCAGATTGTCAATGTTACTATCCTTAAGAGTTCTGAAGAAGCAGAAACCAAGAGTCTGTATGCTGCGGAAACAGAAAACTTTGACCCAGTGAGTAAATGATTCTGTGTTATAATGATGATGATGAAAACTGCTGCCAACCTGTCAGTAGGGACCTTGAGATCCATGAAGGAAGCAAGGGCAGTGATGTCACATTATCAAAACTGTTTTTTCAAGTGCACTGTTCTTCCGACTATCTAAAAAGGCACCAACTTACATTCTAGTGAGGAGGGCAAAGACCAAGCAGGGAGCATGAAAAACCATTTCGAAAAACATCATTGCATCATAATCGTCTGATGTCACCTTCCCTGCTTCAGTTGTGGAACCTAAGATCATTAATGAATGTCTAGTGATTGTTAGTTCATAGTCTATTGACTGATAGATCATGGCCAATTGATAAATTAAACATACTCAATATCAGACCATGTCATTCCCTATAGTACCTTTTTTTTTTTGTTCGACAATTGATTCAAACCTTCAAACCGCTCATCTTTTTAACAACCCTGACTTGAATTTGCTCTCATTATTTTCAGAATCTCTATACGATGCTTCTAAACATGTTGTCCGAGAGAGGGGTTGACAACTCGTTTGCCCATTGGTTGCTAGAATACAGCACAGCATTGGAACATCAGCTTTACATTAAGTTTTTACAAGACCTTCATGGATTTATCAAACAAAACTAAGAAACCTTCCCTGGACAGTACTAATTAAGTAATTCGGGGCTTTTTCTTGGTGTAGCAAGCTTTATTGTATTCTGGATTAGGGTTTTTGTTTTGCAGGCTAGAGTTTAACTCCAAATTTATTATCCTTGGCTATCATATTGTCTTCATGCCTCATGATCAGGTTCCTTGCCACACCAAGAAAGAGCCAGTAATTTATAATTTTACTGTTAGAGCATCAAACGTTCTCCTGGAATGTTTTCTGCGACCTAGTAAAGTTGAGATCAACATGTTTGCTAGATCATTTGGTTCCATCCATAGCATTTGTAATAAATTTGATCGCCTCAAGCCCAGAGGTTCAGATAAAGTTCACACATCTCTAAGTTACTGACTTAGAACATGAATACTTGTTAAGAGTTCCCTCATATCATAAGGAAATACTATAGTTTTAACGCAACCTACAAACTGACCTGATGGATTAACATATTCCTAGGCAACAATGAAACCAAGAAGCACTGAATTGCAAGTCTCTACAACTTAGGGAAGCAGTTTCCAGATGTCTGGATTTTTGGCACCTGTCAATCAAGGCTCATACCAAACAACAAACCTAACATGAGCCAAACCTAATGACATCAAACAAGACAGCCTTATTATCCAGTTTCAATTAGGTTTGGCTCATGTGAAGTTCAACATTTGACCTGAACTTAAGAGTTGCATTTTCAGGATGTTGCGTGAAGGACATCAGCCAAAGCATGAGAAAACGTTGTTCTGATGCTTCTCTTATTTGTCTGGTGTCTGGGTTGCATAAACATAAGGAGAACTGATTGAAGTAGAGGAGAAATAATTGACCTTATTCACTATGACGTCACTGCTTGATTATATGGGGGATAGAATTGCCAAATCCAATAGAAAATTCAACAAAATTTGCTCCTAGCGGAAACAGTTTAATCTAAAATATGGCCTGGTTTTCAGATATAATATGTGTAAAAAATATTCCGAGTTTGCTGGCTATTCTACCTCTCTTTGGATTGATACAGGATTTGACCCCGTCCGACAACCACGATCCTTTGCGTTTAGACAATAGATTGTTGAAGATTGTTTTGATGTGACGTCATAGTGAATTAGGGCAATTACCAAGTCCAAATACGAATGTTGTACTTTGTATAAACCAAACCAAATAAAATATAAAAAACATGTTATCCATTGCTTTCAATGCATATTGCTCATGTGAAATTTCACCTGAGCCTATTTTTTTGATAGTTAAGGGATTCCTCTTTCAATAAAATCTTTGATTCTTAAAAATTTAAAGTACTCAATCCATGGGAACCATGAATAATTAACAAAAGATGATTTTAAAAGTTTCTTTATTAGTAAAATGAGATTACAAAACTTTAAAATAAATATGGACTGTGTTTCTTTGCACTCAAAATATGGTTGGAAGATAGTAAAAGTATACTTGAATAACAACTAGTCTGCATCATTTGTGCTGCAAGTGCTGCAATTCTTTATGTGCCATCATCCATTCATTTGCCCATAATCATGACATGAAGCAGTTGTATTCAAAGACACCACATTTCATCTAACATTACGTTTAGAAGGCCCCTATTCCAAGGGGTGGATTCTATGTTTTGGTTAGTGGGCTTGGGGGAAAAAAATTGCCAACCATAAAAAGGCCCCCCATTGGCTAAACGATAGGCTTCAATATTATCAATATAACTGTTATTATCAGCTATCAGCTCTATTGATCACAAAATGGGGCTCTTCTACTTCCTCCTCTTCTTCTTCTTCACTACTTTGCTCTGGTTCTTTTGTGTCTAAATAAAGTTAAAAACAACTACAGCTGTAAAGCAGACATACCCTCCCAATAAATGATTTTCATTCAACCTGTCAAACAGATAGTCATTGCATTTGATTGATCAAAACAAAACCTAATGGTAGTTTTAAAAAAAAAGAAGTATTCTAATTAGATTTATGACAGTTATAACAATTTTCCAAGAATCCAGGCCCCTAACACACTTACCTTCTTTGCTTGCATTTTGTTTCATTTTCTTGGCAAGCTGTTTCTTTTGCTTTTTTCTTTGCCTAGGTAAATAAATTAATCTAACTTTCCAATTTAGGAATAAAAACTTTTTAAACTAAAATAAAAGTTTTTATGTGAAAAATTTTTTAGACAACTTTCATTGTCTCTTGGGAATAAGAATCTTTATTTGAGTCGTATCTATATTCATGTGTCTTCTCACACACAAAAGTTAAACAAAAAATGATACTCTAGGGAATGACACATGGTCTAAAATGGAAATAAAGACATTCTGCCCCAGGTAAAGAGGTCTAGTGCTGCACATATTTAATAGATATTCCTTTTTTACCTTTTGGCTCTTTTTTTAGCTGTTTTCTCTTCTGCTATTTCTTTATTTTTTTCAAGTTTTTTCTGATATTCTTGCTGAAGTTCATCCTGTGTTGGAAATAAATGCGTAACCTTAAACCTTTACCAAACAGCTACTGTAAATACAGTTATTTCAAAAACATTTGAAGGGGCAATTAACAGTGACAGGTAAAAAGCAATAGGCAATAATGAAAGGAGAGAGGTCATTCAAGATGCAAGAATAGCTGACCAGTATGACTTTTATTTCTTATCATTGTTCCTGTCATCAACACAGACGTTATTGTTAAGATATTTAATGTTCACGTTTTTGACAAAACCACCCAAAAGCCTTTGATCGCCATTTGCCATTCCTCCCTTCAACATTTTTCGAAACAGCCTGTATGAGAAAATCCTAGGCAATGCTGAACTGAGAACAGGATGGCCCCACCCTGTTGAGCGAGAGCAACCCACCCCTATAGAGATCTAAATATGAAGGAATTCACACCTGATTCATAATAAGAGAAAAAGGAGGGAGTAAGCAAGCGAGAGACAGAATCATGAGCAAAATAAATAATTGGAGTCCAAGAAATTGTGAATTTAGTGTAATAACTTTTGTACATTATCACCACACACATTATACTGTCTAGCTGAGTATGTAGAAGTCCTGTCTAAGGCTGAAATCATTTTAACCTAGGCCCTGTTTGCCTGTTGCAATTGCCAAACATACAGTACTCTCTGAAAAAAGTTCAACTTCAATGGACTAGACTTGGATTGTCTAAGGATACTGCCATGGTAAATCATGAGTACATCTGTCACCTACTCTATTCACTTTCAAAACACACAGTAGAGTCTAAAATGACAAACTGACCTGCTTGGCTTGTTTTTCCAGATATTCTATCCTATTGTTTTCCCTTCTTCTTGTAGCACGATATACATGAAACTCTCCACTTCCAGCTCCAGCACTTGATCCTTTAAAACCAACCCCAAAATTATTCATACAAAAACAATCAGCAAAATAGCCAAAGATATTCTGAGAGTAGTGACCGATGTGACCTCACTTGAACTTGCATATTTTTATGTTGAAAAACAGGATTGCACACCTGGGAATAGGATTCAAATTTCACTAGGAATGGAAGAAAGAAGTAAATGGAAGTTTTTCAGAAACTGGGAATATATGAAATTGAATTGGGAAATCAACATTTTAGTCCTGTTGTCGTCCAAAAATTTGGGGTTTGCTTTGAAATGAAAACACAGGAAGCCCATATAACTAAAAGTATCACGCATTTCGACGTAAAACATTGCCATGTTGCAAGTTTCAGGGCAGATATTGCTCATATTTCCACCCAATGCACAACAAAATTTCATTGCTGTTCGAAGTTGAAACTTTATTTGTTGCAACATATGCTCTGCAACTTGCAAAACAAACATTCTCGTAAGACAAGTTGCATGAATTTGTTACACGCATTATTGCACCTTAAGGGAGTGTCACATGTCAAATTGACTGAAGGAGTCTGGTTAAAGTTTAAATGTAACTTACAGTGTGACTACCATAATGGGGCCACTGAGACAGTGAAAAACAATCAAATTGTAGAATGAAAAGAATATTAACTTATGGGAAGAGGAGCCAATTAGAAAGCAGCAGAAAACAATAGCTATTTAAAATATCTATTTATTCCCACAAGAACATGACGATGGGTATCGAGTTGTTTACTCACATAACATCAGGGTCAAATTACCATTCTTGTCCAGTCTAGGTTTCTGATTGGCTGACCACTACCCAAAGATGAAATGCATTGTTTTCATTCTACGTTTTAATTGGTTCTCTTATCTAACTTGTCCAAGTGGCCCGCTTACAGTGGTTGCACTGTAAGTTTTACGCTAATAGCTGATTTTTTTTCTTCAAAACTAACCCATCACAAATCTAACAAATTCTTTTGGATCTGTCGGCTTCCAATCTTTACGCTTTTCTGGTAAAGTAACATCTTATCCTACAAATGGAAACAAAATCGTAAATTAAGTCTTATAAATTTATAGAGAAACTCGTTTTTGAATGAACTTAACTATGCCATTAAAAATTATCAAAGGAACTTCTTCAAGATGTAAACTTATTTCGAACCGTATTGCAAAGTTACTCACTGGATCTTTCATTAGCCTTTCATACTGTAATCTCTGGATCTCTAGCGCTGTTTTTGGTACTGATAGGTCTGGAGCTTTCCTTGTCTTTCTTTTACTTTCTTTTCTTTTTTACCTTCGTCCGCCATTTTGAATTCGTACTATCTTCTCAGTACCTCCTCAGTACCGCAGCATTTTTGATGACCACAGGGATCCCACCCTAGCATTTCAAAGACCGATTTTATCTATTGGAATATTAGAAATAGAGAGAAGATCTTGTCATTAATTTAAGTTTTCGTTACTCTAACTACTCGTTTTTATCTTGTTATAGTTTTGAAAGTTTTATGATGTTGTACGGCTGTTGTACGGACACATCGGATATCGCCTAAAACCACAGGGATCCGTTTTAGCATTTGAAAAAAAACCATGTTATTTTCAAGAAATTAAGAAAAAAAAGGGAACAATCCTTGAGTAAGATACTTCTAATTGTCGTTTTGCTATCTCTGAATCGTTGTTTTTACTATGTGATAATTTTAAAGGTTTTTAACAAGGATGTCCGGATATTGTCCTGTTGGGTTTCCTTTGCTCTGGTCCTCAGTACTAATAAAATATTCTGATCTGTTCTCCCACGATAAACCAAAATATGGAGAGCAAGGCGGCCAGTGTGTGCGTGGCTGCTGCTGCTGTTGCTGCAGGATTCTACATCTATTTTGGACCAACGAACCCCGAAAGAAAACGAAATAAGAAAGGTAAATTACCTTGTGGTAAAAACCTTGGGCAAAATACGTTTTACATGAAATCTTGGAGGACACAAAATTGGATTTCTAGAAAAATTCAGCTGTTTTGGAATGCAAATCTTGGTTGAATATTCACTTTTTATGTTGATCTCAAATTGGATCCTAAATCCAAGTCGTTTTTTACTTTTTTTTTTTGACCATACTCGAATATACTTCTCTTTTTTTATATATATAAAACATTTAAGATATATAGTGGCCATATATAGATAATGGAATACAGATTAATGGTAAACCTTAAAAGAAAAATAGTTAGGAAATGTGAAAATTATAATTTTGAATTATTCACACTTTCTTTAAGATAATTTCATTTTTTATACTAGAACCACAAAGCAGAAACCACTTGTGTTGTACATGTTTTTAACTTAAAATTCATTATTTACATATGTGTTTTCTACCGAGGTTTGAAAGGCTCATTCCCCTTGATTTTTCCATTTTAAATTCAATCCTAAAACAGTGATTTCTACTTTTTAATCAATTTTGTTTGCCAAGGATCAATATTCTTCCTATAAATAAGACTTGAAGGTGACATATTGTTAGTTTTTCTAGTAGACAGATTACTTTAATGCTATACTTGACTTGTCTTTTTAGAGGAAATCCTCACATCTTAGCTGCACATCTATATTGGTCTTTTTGTAGGTCTGTGTGCTGGAATGCATAATCTTGGAAATACATGCTTCATGAACTCTGTTTTTCAGGTAATTCAGTCTTATATGGTCAAAGCTTAAAACATACGGCTAAGACAATATTAATAGATTGCATTTTTAAGGTTTTTCATGCATTATTTTGCAATTTCCTAAGAGTGTTTTCTACTATAATCCTATAGAAATGTGTCGCCATTACTTAAATAATGAATAAACCTATATTGTTCTCATTCGTGACTGATTATGAGTATGATAATCTTTAACTTAATAGCTATGTGTCTTTCTAGGGTCTAGCATCATTATCATCCTTTGTATCATGGCTTGACAGCTACAGCTGGAACTGTACTGAAGATGAGAAAGTCAAACTTGGCCAAGTGATGGGAGAGCTTATGAAAGGTATCATATGATATGATTCATCAAAGAATAAGTCAATAACTGAGTAATCTTGACTCAAATTCATTTGTAATTTTAACTCTTTTAAATTCCCCATTTTCTTACCAGCCTCCATGAATACTTCCTTCTGCCTGACCTTTGATCCATCCTTCTATCCATCTTTTGAAACACTCAAATGTCTCTCCTTTTAAAATAATCAAATGTCATGTAAATAAGTAGGAGGTTGGTTAAGAAAAAATTGGTCTTTTGATTCTCCATCCATTCATTCATTCATTTATTCATCAATCCATCCATCCATTCACTCATTCCTTCATTCATTCATTCATTCCATTCATTCATCCATCCATTCATACTCATTCATCCTTTTAGTCATTGTTCAGTTCCATTCACTCATTCATTTCATCTAGTTTTCCCATAAATTCATTTAATTCCCTTTCATGCATTCATTCTATTGTTCATTTATTCACTTAAACCATTCACATATTCATTCTTTCGACCACTTTTCCATTTATCTCACATTTTCAAAGCAAGTAATCTATCTATTTATTTTTCATTCATTCATTTGTGTATCAATTCAGCTCTTCATTATTTCATCCATCCCTTTCTTCATTAATCTTTTTTTTTTCTTAATCATTTTTATCTGTTTTTTTTTTTAGAGCTCAACACAGAGTGGTATGAGGATGACACAGGCTTGACAGCCACTCCTATTATAGAAGCATTACGTCGTCATGGATGGGTAATAGAACCAGATCAGCAGGTCAGTCACGTTTGGATATTTTTGTTAATCAGCTGTCAGCCACAACTTTCAGATGTCATGAGTATTGAGTATACTACTCAAATCCAACTAGTTGTCTATTATCAATGCTGCGTTGGGATTGTATGATATACTGCTAGGCTATAAGTTATATCCTATTAATAGTGAAAAGAACCAGCTTTTGTAACAAAAACATTAATTGCATCTATATATTTGACCAAATAGTTGGATTTGGACTAAACACAAAGCAATTTGGCCTCATGGGCTATTGTGGGAACACTGTACTTTTGTTGGGCACAGTGCTTAAAGACAAGGCCAGCTTCTGGACTAAGCCCATTTGGGCTCAAGGACTTATTGCTAAATAGTGAATTAAACAGTTAGATGCACTGAGTAAACTGCTAGGCATACTTAAGGGCTTTCAACTGTCACGGGAGTCTTGTAGTATACAGGTTTTTTTTATTAACTATATTTGTCATCCTTTACACATTCTTTGATTTACGTGTATCTCTTTATCTTTTAACAGGATGCCCATGAATTTTTCCAAGTTCTTTTTTTCATCCTTAGATGATGAAAATCGTTAAGTTTCTACAAGTAATAGGGATACCATGATAGGGCCTTAAAAACGTTTCACTATAATTACAAGTGTAGCAAGGCATCTGTTCACCATTATTTTCCGTGGCATCGGCAGTGAAAGGGTCCATTGACGATGACCCTCATGTATATTTTTATAATTTCTTCCAAGCTTTTCATAGTGTGAATGAATCCCTTGAACTTCTAGTTCTCTCCACTATCATAATATCGTATTGTTTCTTCATAATTGCTGGTGAGTCAGGTGGCATTTTAAAAACTTGCGATCGAACTTTGGCTGTTTTCTTTTTATGTACAAAACAAATTTCCAACGCTAAAGCTTGTATTCTTCCTTCGCTTTTTCACGCACAATATCCAACATCATGAGTTGGTCCAAATTAATAGATGTTGCCCACTCGGCTACACCGCATGATTTACAATTTGGCCCCCAACCTCTGCAGTCCATTCTTATGGTATACTAAAAAAGTACATCTGGCGGGAACCCCATCTAGTAAATAGTTGTATTAATTTCTCATCACTCTCTCTCTACCGGAGGGGAGCTTCCAGCAAGTCCTGGCTCTGCGAAGTGTTTCATCTTTTCAGAGTGTAGTCAAACAATAATTGTTCAAAATCTATTTTGCTTTTATATTGGGAGCTAATATTTTTCCCATTTCAGCCCACATGGTATTCCCAAGAATATACTCCAGTTTCTTTGATAATAGTTGTGGCATAGAAGAACTCTTTTTCTTTTTTAGCCCGTCTCCTTGATATGTACATTATTAAGTTAGCCCTTTATAATCAGTGAAGAAATGGAAAAAATACCGTGTGGATATGGGCGTCCAGCCCATGTTTACTGCAACCTTTACCAGCTTACATTGTGAGTCGGAAACGCAAAGACTCCAATCCATGGATAATGATTTCTTATGTCAAGGGATGACAGTGCGTCTGAAATGAAAGCTACCATATGGCTGAAAACATATTATCCTCCACTTATTTGGTCTTTTCTATACATACTCACTTTCTTTACACGTTGTTTACTCAATTCCATCTTTCCGTTTAGGACAACATCAAGAATACACCAAGCGGAGTCTGCTAGCCACAGAGATCCTGTAAGTATGTTCTCTATTCCTAGTTAGTCATAGCGTTATTGCGCCGGTGTTTTAAAAATCCATTTTTATTGGATTTAATCCTTTTCTTCCATGCGACTCCTCTAGGGCCACACGCTTCTTGTGCTATGACCGTCCGGGCGTTAGACTTCTGTTTTCATGAGTCTATTTACCAGTCGCTTGTTTGCAAAACATGTGCATAAAACAAATTAAAAAGTTATATCATTATTACTACATGGCCTTTCATGTCCTATTGCTGATGTGATGGATGGAAACGTCGATGGTTGTTGATGATGATGAATCTTAGGCTAGTATGATGCTGATTCTGATATATACAATGAGGTGATGCGGTATCTGGCTAATGAGTGGCCGTCGTGGGATGCCGATACGATACCGCTCGTGACTTTGATGCAGTGTTAGATTGACTAGATGATAGATGATGTAATGCGTGATATACATAGACAGATTGAAAATGGAGAGTCTTTACAGGGTGGATAGAATGGTGGTATAGCCATCACCATGGACCATTATCTTGATCTCTCTTGTTTTATTTATATCCACGCTGGTGCTAGGGGTTGTACCACATAGAGATCCGAACGTGTGAATCAGTCCCCCCCAAAAAAGGTGGTGTGGGGGTGGAACCTTTCTTGCGATTGGACACAATTGCTATCTCCCTGATGCAATGCAATTCAATTAATCATTATCCACATTACTAGACAGGCCATGCCATTTAACCCGTCCTACAAATTCTCTTTCTGCGTCGAAACCTACATCGGAACCTCAGCAGGTTCTGCTGTCCAAGCACATAGGGTGGTTGTAAAAATGCTCCATTGTTTCTATTTACTTTCTTGTTCTTAGTGTCTTCCCTCAATAATTAATTACTCTCCCCTAATTCTTGGTCCCTGGGTCCAATTGATGGATGTGCGTAGTCTGGAATCCACTCATCGATAACCTTCAGTACACACGTTAAATGTATGACCACTGAGGACAAAAGTTTCGCACTTTTCTCTCCTTTGTCATTGTAATGATTATATGTGCTAGTTTCTCTCTGTGATATATACTATTATATGTTCAAGCAAAATGGAACCCTGCCTCTTACTCTCACGCTACCCGAGTTTGGGCATCCCTATTTTCTAGTCTTCCATTCCGCCAATACTTCTTATCATCCTTTCTTACTTTGCTAGCATTAATTTTTACCCTGGAAGATCTTCTGCGACACAGATAACGTGTATTTCGAGACAGGGTGTATTCCGTAAAGTGTAAGGATGCTCCACAGATGCAGGGAGTGCGACGCATCAATACACATAAAAATAACCAGTTATGGGTAAGGAGCGCCTCACGGCTGCGGGAGGGGGACACCAAAAGTAGGCATAGACCTTAATCTTTTTTTCAATTGACCTCGATTTCTAATAACTCGATTTTTTAGACGTAGAAGTTAGGTTCATATGTTTCTTGGCCTGCTTTGTGGATTGGCCCTTTAAAACGCCTTCTAGCCACGCCCCCCGCCCCCCTCCCAAGATATATAAATATGTTGTGCATCAATTATATACCTACAGACATAAAATTTAAAGGGAAAGGAAGCCGTGAGAAGAAGGAAGGAGTAAGGGAAAGATGAAGAAGAAAAGAGAGAGAAGCTTTGATGGACAGAAGGTGATTTAGAAGAAGGAATCATATAACGAAAGCGGCGAGTAAAAGAGTCAGCAAAGAGAAAGTATAAGACAGGGGTATGGGAAACTTTTGATACTAAATTTTTCTCTTGTCTTTTCTAGGGTCCCCCAGTGTCGTTTGTATCACATCAGGCGACATGACTAGCACTTCTGATTGCATTCCCGTAGCCAATAGCCATGCGGCCAGGGTTCACATGCTGCTGAGTCTCCGAAACCGACCTGGCGCCTTTATGTGAACTGCCTGTACCCAAAGGCCCGCGAAGATGGTGGGGTTGTCAGGCGTTCTCATTCTGTAGCTAGTACAGCGCAGAAGGACTTGCAGAGAACCTTGCCAACGAACGATCTGAAGCATATCTGATATCTGATCAGTAGTAGGTAGTTTTGCGTCGGTACGCTGTATCGTGCTTTGAGCCGGCAGAACTCTGGCAAGGTAAGCTGTGACACAACACAGCTCGGAGTGTTACTGTGGACAGGCATGATCACAGGACCCATTAAGTGATGGAAGTGCGTTGCGGCCATTGGAGAATTCCAACTGGTTTTTGTGACCCCAATGGTAAGGGTAAGAAGGCATTGCAAGTTGAGGACATGTCTTAAAACCCCAACCTGCTGGTTTGTTTCACTTCAATGTGTCACTTTGATCTCAACCTGAATTTTGTCCTTTGACTTATTCTCGCGGTACTGTCTCATATTTTTCCCAATTTTTGTTCTCTCAGGCTCGTCAGTTTTAGGATTGCAGCTGCACGTACCACTCGTTGGTGACGGTTCAGTGATGGTGCCCCATTCGGCCCTCACCCTAGTCGCTAACTTGGTACAAACTCCTAACGCTCAAAGCCTGGTTCTGTCGCTGCTAGCATGGCCTCTGCCGAGACGCGGTTTGTTTGATGGAACTATACCACCTTCTAGAAGACGGTCCTACGCAGTGCTAGGCCTCCATGTTATACATCGACCGGAACGATGGTCCCCTTGGTTGATTCGACTTTTGACCGATGGTTAACAAGCATTGGGGGGGGGGGGGGGGACTGAACGATATCCATTGGCAAGAAGATTGTATTAAATGATCACTTAATCTGAAAGTGTACATTGAATGCTGAACTTCCGAGGCCAAATGGGACAGTGTGCGAACTCTTGAAATCAGCTCGTGATGTCTTTCTTTGGCGTTTGGTGAAGTAGATTTTAAGGACATTTTGTGCCTGGCAATGAAAGAGCATTGTCAGAAATATTGGAAAAGTATACCATCCCTTATGAACTTGACCCAATTCCGTCCTGCGCCAGGGTTGCAGTCGACAGCTAATGCAACCCACACCTTTATTGTTTGAATCTACCAAGAGGTATGCTATGGATAGATTGCGGACGACAAATAGCTGATCACGCGTGCCGAGCTTCCGCACAATACTCGTTATCGTCAGTTTTCTACTTACCCTCTTACCTTCCGTGTGAAGTTGAAATTCAAAAAACCGTCTCGGCTACGGGGCTATGTCCATTTCACCCATTATTGTCTGCTCAGCGTGGCTGTAGAACACGGCACCATGCTCTTGTCCTGTTCATAAGAGCAAGCACAGCCACCCCAAACTGTCTGGATTAAGTCAGTGTTCTAACACCCTCTGATCATCGTGTTATATGAGGGAGTCTGAGAAGGGCCTGGGACCCGCTTGCGGTTTAATAAATCGTCCCCTGATCGATCATGCCCCAGGCATGTCGTCGACCTCAACAGTACATCAAGTGCTGCCAAAACGTAAGTACAGGTGCTGCTTCGTTGCCTAGGGATAAGTACCGCCCAGGTTTTATTAAGAGATCATATACGCTAATGCTTATTGTCGGAACTAGTTTTTATTATTACGATTGGGCAGTTTATCATCTCCGCTATTGTAAATACATTAGTTTAAGGTATCGCAGGGGTCCCGTTGATCCTTCCGTCTGATCTAAGACTTTACATACTCGTGCTCACTGCGGGTAGGTCCTTTCTCACCACATACCAGTTGACGTCTCTCGGGGGGGACTATATTACAAGAGACTAACACACGTGCTTGATCACAGCTCCGTAAAGCGGGCCTATAAGTGTCGCCAGGTCAGAAGCCCCTTAGTATACCACCCATACGTGCATATCAATAACGTACGTCAGCTCTGGTATGGAATTGGGCGTACAGAACGCTGGGAGGGTCTTATCGGGCAACCACCACTCAAGTGTGTCCGTAGGATAGAACCCTCAAAACCACTAGGTCGATGGATGCATCGTATAACTGTCAAAAAGGCGGTAGCAATGTCAGAACTTAGGACACCGGGTCGCTCGGGGGCCGGCGCTAACTCTTTGGAACAGTCTGCCGTAATCTCGAGCGTGCTTGTGCTCTTTCGAGGAGCCGATAGAGCGCGAAAAAGCGATAGGGTAGCACAGTGCTTCATTCTAGCAAACGACAGTAGCGAGGGGACCGGGCCGGGAAAGTCGTCGCCATGCTTCAGAAGATTCTTTGGACAGAAAAGTTCATGCTATTAGAGGACAACGGAAAGCTAAAGAAGTGAGATATCCTCACCGTGCGTCATATGAGCGCCATACACATATAACACACCATGAAATTAACCAGATGTACACGGACAGCCCCCAAATAGTAGCCATTTATGTGAACTAATAGTTTCATATCCACTGCATACACCACAGAACCTGCTCATCGGATGGAACAGGACATGACAAATCGAGACACCCATGTGTGTCTTTGTTTGAATATACTTTGCTACTTGATGGTATATACACGTATATTCCTACGATACTATGTCTGTCAACTATCTTGTGTGTTTTTTCACGGTGTTCTTACGTCATGCAATCTATCCGCTGTCTTGGCAGTTTGAGTGGGACGCATCATCATCATGGAGTACAGGGTGATAGGTTAACGAGTATGAGAAAAAGGGTAAATTAGTGGCACCCCGTCAAAAAATGACAAAATACGTCTGATTTGGGTCGCGACGCTTGTCCTTCGTCGAAATATGCCAGAGGGACACTTACGTCACATCATGTTGTTCGTATGGTCACGTGTGAACCGCATAACAATGCAATTTCGATGAAGATATTTAACTCTGGTAAAGGTCTTGCCAAGAGCTTTTAAGTGTGTGTCCCAATATAGTATAAGTGTACTCGACAGGTTATTTTGTAACTCGGAGCGAAAGCCAGACCTGAACAACGGCAAACAAAGACAGCACAAGGCAACAAAATTACAAATTCGGCATATGTTTAACATATATCAGATGTTTCTCACCATAGGCGAGAGTTCCCTTGAGGTTAAGGTCTACGTCTGCACAGCTAACGAGCTGAACGGCGGCGTCATACCGTTCGCACTGATCGGACCCTGAACTGTCACTAGTTAACACCCGTCCCTTGCTTCCCATGTGGTGTCCGACATTACTCAGAAAAGTGGTTGCTACCCCGGGAGCATCAGTGTAGAGCGGAAACTAAGCCGACCCCCAGGCCCGTCTCGCTAGATCCCTTCTTTGCATCCTGCGACGCACGGAAGTACGTTGAAAAATGTCTAAGAAATTTGTCCTATTTGGTCGCGCGGAATTGTGTTCACAGTCTAAACCAAAATTGTTATGCTAGATTCCTCTGGAACGTGGCCTATTGGATAATCGTTGTCGTTCCTGATCAAGTAGGTCAGGTCGTAACTAGGAGGTTAGCACTTTGGATGGGTGACCTAATATTATACACACTAATAATCCGCTTTTGCTCCTTTTTTAATGGGATAGAATGGTAAATAAGTTGAAACTCTTTCTACTCTTCTAGATAACACCCACTTTCTGTCTACCCCAAGAGGTCCAGTCCACTTCAGATCTAAGCATGGAGCGCAAAAAATCCTGAAATATAATGGAAGGTGTGGTCTAACGATGGACCGGCCCAACCCGGTCAACGCACAATTCAAGACACAATATCCAGCTGTATTGGACTCAGTGTTTATATTTTTTTAAGTTCCAGCCAATCATTCTTATAACAGAAGCCAAACCTAAACACGAACAAACCTTCTTTGGGCTTTCTATAATCATTTATACGCGCTAGCCTATAAATATGAGAATCCGTTGAAGAGGAGATGAGAAACTAAAAATAAAAATAGACTTGAAAACAGGTGGCAAGTCTACCCACGGAAGTTCTCCTTCTATCGTAGCCTCCTCCCACAAGGCCCCCTTATCACTTCTCCCGTTGGATCCCCTCCCGTGCTAATCTTTTAAATTGTTAAACGTTTGCACAAATCTCTGTATCATTTCCGGGCAAAGCCGTACGCTAGGTGAAAATGATGCGATGGCGAGACACCGCAACCCACGCGGTGCAACAGGCCCACCCAGGATAATTAATGTGCGATCCTTATATACTTTAACACCATGCTGTAATCACAGATTTTTCTGAGTCATCTTTGAAGTGCACTTTTTGCATACCCTCTCTAACATTTTCTTCAATTTATACTTTATTCGGTCACCCTCAACCTTATTTTTGGACGACAAGCATTCTTCTAAAAATGACTGACCTTATAGTGACTCCGTTTAGTTAGTGATTTTCTTCTATTGTTATTTTCAGGGTTCCCACTTTAATAATCTCACGTTCCACGAAAGTAAAATTTTTGGTTCAACACTACTATACATCTACAGTACCTGTGAGAGCAAATCAAATTTTAAATTATGGTCTAATTCAAGATGTCTCGCAAGTCATTCCCTTCCAATAGTCGTCGGTATACATGTCCTTTGCTGACTGACGTTCCAAAATCAAAATCACAAAGGTCAATACCGCTATCTTATCAGCCGAGGTCCACGTTGTCTCGCATCAATGCTAGACTTTCGATGGTTAGTGATCATCGTCAAACACATTTTCGATAATTCTGTGCTACTATTGTAAAGCATTTGTTTGATTTAAGAGTTTTTGGATCAAACAGTGACTCGGCCGAACCTCGCTTACCTTTACTAGTGTACATTTACTAGACTATTTATCTTGATATCAAGACTCTCCATCCTTTTCTCTTCGTTTCCTAACGGCAACAATGTATAGGTTTTTTAGGCCG